>CAUYPK010035179.1:0-105914 GCA_963574355.1 Loris lydekkerianus | reverse complement strand
TCTGGGTATATACCTAGTAGAGGAATTATAGGATTGAATGGCAGATCTATTTTTAGATCTCTAAGTGTTCTCCAAACATCTTTCCAAAAGGAATGTATTAATTTGCATTCCCACCAGCAGTGTAGAAGTGTTCCCTTTTCTATCTGACTTTTTTATTTGCTTGTCCCTTTCTCTTCTCCCTCTGACTCGACTTTGGAATACAAGTCTCTAAAAAGAAGGGTCTTGTGAAAAATGTTCGGCATTCTGTTCCCAGCACCTGGAATACTGCCTGGCATGTGGTAGGTCTTTGATAAACATCAAATGAATGGATAAAAGAACCTGTCCTTTGGCTGTTGTGGATCCTTATTAGGTCGAATTTATTAGACTGAGCACCCTCGGATATTATATCAACTGGAATTAAATCTGAAGTTCCCACACACTCTGCCTCTGAGTCTCCATCATGCTCTGAAGCAAAGTCTACCTGAAAAATGATGATTTAAGTCATGGGAAGCCAGACACATCCCCTGCCTCCTCGGCCACCAGTTCATTTCACCTCTTGGATGATGATTCATTCTCATTTTGTTTTCTCCTGCACCACTGGCTTGATTGGTGGTGATTAGCAGAGGGTGGTCCATTTATGTGAAACACCTGCTTCCCACCTGTGTCCCCACGAGCAGTCAGCTCTGGATCCGGCGCAGGAAGCTGGCGGGTGTCCTTCATGGCTGAGTGGGCTCCCAGAAATTTCTTCAGGAGTCGGATCCAAACTGGCACCATATGGGTGGCCACCTGGATGACATTTTGCCAGAACTGCATCGAACACATCTGCCAGCTTATAAAAGAGACCTGAGGAGGCCGGGGGTATCAAGGCGGATTGACAGAAAAGCTAGCCCAAGAAGAAGGCTAAGCCAGAGGGAACAGCTTCCACTTTGTGATTCACTTGTAATTTAATAGGCTTCCCTTCACTTCATGAAACCAGCAAACACCAGCTCACAGGATTGTGTTCTTGGATATTCCATCAACTCACTCTGGAGAGAGGCACAAATATATCAGAGGTTATTTTACCCCAACCCACTGTTGAAAACCACATTGTGATACAACAACATTCCCATGTGTATCAGTTAGGGTTGAGACACAGAGAAACAGAGCCAATAGGATTGATCAATCAATTGACCAATCTATCTACCTACCAGATAGATATAGATGCAAATATGTGAGGGGGGATTTATTAGGAGAATATCATATCATTATCAAGGCTGAGGACTCCCATGACGAGTTGTCTGCAAGCTGGAGAACCAGGGAAGCTGGGAGTATAGCCCCGTCCATGGCTGAAGACCTGAGAATCAGCAGAGCTGATGCTGTAGCTCTCAGTCTGAGGCTGAAGACCAGAGAATCCGGAGTTCTGATGTCCAAGAACAGAGAAGGTATATAAGCTTCAGAAGAAAGAGAGTGAATTCGACTTTCCTCTGCCTCTGTCTGGTGCCCACCCACATTTTGTGAAGGCAGATCTTCTTTACTCAGTCCTCTGATTCTAATCCTGTCTCTCTTAGACACACCCTCACAGACATACCTAGAAATAAGGCTCTACCAGCTATCTGTGTATCCCATAATCTGTGTATCCCATAATCCAGTCAAGTTGACACCTAAAATTAGGCATCACACCATGGTAAGGAAACTAGACAAGAAGAGGCTGTGATCAGTCTCCTAGTTATGGCGTTATGGCCACGTCATTCATCCCATACTCAGTCAGATTGCTGATTATGTGTGCTTAGCACCAAACATTGTTCTTTGGGTCAGCGATGAGACTCACAGAACCGAGAGTCAATGCATTTGATTATGCAAGTCTATATGGAACACAATGGCCAAAAGTATAGGGGAAACTCTATGTGAAAAGGAATCCATTTGCAAACATTTCTTAGTTTTGCAAGTGTGATTTTCATATGTGATTTCTTCATCTATTTTGCTTTGTGGTTCTGCCATCTCAATCTTCAATTATGCTCACCCCCAAGTTATTGGCCTGTTTGTAGCCTTCTCCATTATTTTATTTGTTCATGAATTTAATCATTTGAAGCTTCTGAACTGGCTATTGTTAAATGCTATAATAGCCATAGAACCGGAGTGGGGAGACTGTTCATGTGGGAAGGTCATATTAATGTAGCAGTAATCAAATAAGAAACTTCAATTAGATATACTTAAAAATGTACACTGTTTTGTAAAAATATAACTACTCTGTGCTTAATAATTTCAGAAAATGAAAACTATTTGTTAATTTTGTAGTTAACCTTTTAATGACTGCTATGTCTGCATTTTGTTGGAAAGCATTTGAATATTTGATTGCAGCACAGAGGTCTGCAGTTTCAGTTGATCCTTTAGATAGGTATAAGTCATTGTGACCTAAGGGAGTCTTGATTTTGGTTGGGTGGGAGAATATATATTTGCAGCAAGAAGTGGTTAAAAAGCAAGAAGGATTTTCGGGGGCATATTGCTGAAGGCCCGAGTATCCTGTTACAGTTTTCCATATTTCAATTTGATCTTTCTTATGCATTAGACAATGACTTTAAAATGTCATCTTCTGAGAGCTCAATCAACTTCATATTTTATATCTGTGCAATAAACCCTTCATGTTTTCCTGTCACAGAAGATGCACTATCTGTACATACACTCACTAAATTTACCAAATTCAGTCCAACTTCACATTTGTCTTGAAAGGTAAGATGTCTATTCCCCGTGTTCTGTTAGCAAGAGTGCCCCAAAGTGAGTAACTCTTTGTAGCAAGAAAATCTTCTGTTATGACCCAAATGACCTGTCGCAGTCAGCTATCAGTTGATTCAATCTATATTTTCCTTTTGAAGTATTGCATGAAGTTGTTCTGTTAAGCCGAAGGCTAGTTTATGCTACCGATAAGTTATGGTTCTCCCGGAAAAGGCAGTTGTTTGTACTTTGAAACGTTATTAGGGTCTAAGCATCCTACAACTTTGACAATGCCTTCTTTCACAATTTCTACATCATTGAATGGCTTCCCTTTTCTTTCCAAGTATGTAAGCTACTTTCTAAGTTGCATCAGTGACATTATTTCCAAGTCTTATTGCTGCTTAAAAGAATTGTCTTTGCTTTTGTTTTTATCTTTTAATTTCTGCAGTACAACCTTTGCTTCTCTCCCTCTGATTTAAAATATCCTTATGCGTGTTAAGCTGATGAGCACTGAATTTCTTTTATGTTGATATTACAGCATCACAAAGCAAGCAAATCATCTTGTCTTTAGTAGAAATAAGATCATATTACAATTCCCAATACTCATTAAAAATCTGTTTTCTTTCTTCAATGTTCTGTTGGTCTTCTTTGACATGTGGGCTGTTAAGCAGATATAATTCAAAAATACTGTTGAGCTGTGCAACTATTCACAAATTCCACTTCCAGGAGAAACACAGTGCACTATTGTCAAAAGCTGGTAACAAACTGGGGTACTTGACACCCGTAAACTCTCACCAACCAGCCTTGCACAGAAGTGGTGCCAGTCAGGAAGGGAAGCTAGAACTAAATCCTGAGTGGCAGAGCTATCACTTTGGCTTACTAATGTTCTTCTCATTGTGCCGGTCAATCTGGAAGGATTATTTTGATGAAACTTATTTTATTTTTTAAGTCTTGAAATATGTTCATTTTAAAAATAAAATAAGACTATAAATGATAAACAAAAATGTATTAAAAATAAAAGGATTTGTGCTATAAATTTCGCATTCAGTCGAAAGGCTGCACTTAAGGACCAAGAAGGCCACATCTGCAGGCTCCTCACCCCTGAACAGGGGGATATATTTGGTTATAACAGCTTCCTCATCCTGAAACCGAGCAGCATCTAAAGCAGTGTGTCTGTACTATATTACACACTGTAATAGCTCATAAAGGGGGACCCTGCTATGGTGTGGGTATGGTCTGTATGTCCCCACCAGAACCCATTTTGAAATCTGATCCCCAATGTGGTGGTGTTGGGAGATAGGGCCTAGTGGGAGGTGTTTGGGTCATGAGTGCAGATGCCTCTAGAAGAGTCGTGTGGTGCTATTGTCGGGGTAGTGACTCTGGTGGGGCTCGATTAGTTCCTGTGAGAGTGGATTAGTTTCCACCAGAGTGGGTTGTTACAGAGCTAGGACAACTCTGGGGTTTTGTCTTTTCACAAGTGTCCATTTCCCTTTTGACCTACTTTGCTATGTTGTGACCTAGCATAAAAGAGCCCTTGCCAGAGGCCAAGGCCATGCCCTCCAACTTTCCAGCCTATAGAGCTGTGAGCTAACTAAATCTCTTTTCTTTATAAATTATCCAGCCTCAGTATTCCATTATGGCAACACAATACAGACTAAGACTGACCTTTATTCCACCTTTGGGGAAAAGAGGGAGTGAGGAAGCTTCCTGGAGAGAGAAGGCTCCTGGAGCCAGCTTCTGGAGGAAGAACAGGACTTAGTCTGGTAGGGAGGAGAAGGGACATTATTCTAGGCAAAGGTACCAGCATGTGCAAAGGCTTAGTGAGAGAAAGGATTATTGGGACACTGTGGGTAGTTTCAGTAAATCTTCAGCTAGGTTCACAAAGGTTCAAGGGGTCAGAGGAGCCATTTGGACACCCATCCTATGGACAACAAGAGGGATGCAAGGATTGATCAGAAGCATTACACGGTTAGACATGAAATTCAGGTAGATGATTCTGGCTGCCATGTAGAAAATGGATTTGAGGGGGGCTGAACCACACACAGAAGGTCCTGTTGGGCTGTTGTGGTGGAAGCTGAAAACAACTCAAGTGGCAATGGGGAAGGAAAAAAGCTGTTGGGATGAAAGGTAGAATAGAATTTGCAACTCATTGGATGTGGAGGGGGTTGAAGGAAAGGATGAGACCCAAACCTTTGCCTTGGTGATGGATGAGGGTGCCATGGTTGAAGATAGGAAGCCCCAAGGAGGAGCTGGTGCTTTTGAGAAAGAAGGCCTGGATCCACCAAGGGGTTGGGCAGGAGGCTTCACTTACTGGGGACCCTGGAGACCCCTCTCCTTAAGAGGTTGCTCCTAGGGAGGATGGGTGGAGGAAGGGTAATTGGTGGGATCACACCTATGGTGCATTTTACAAGGGTACATGTTAAATCTACTAAGTGTAGAATATAAATGTCTTAACACAACAACTAAGCAAATGTGGTAAAGGCTATGTTAACTAGTTTCATGAAAGTATTTCGAATTGTATATAAAACCAGCACATTGTACCCCATAATTTCATTAATGTACACAGCCATGATTTAATTAAAAAAAAAAAAAAAAAGAGGCTGCTCCTAGAAATGACACTGCTGTTGAGCATCCTTGGAAGGCACCAAGGGGCCAGGATGGCCACACCCGGCATTAGGCACTGCACACAGTGGGGTGCAGAATGAGGCCACCTGCCTGTGAACTGAAGGGAAGTGTCCCGCAGCCAACCATCGGTTAGGGCCTGTAGACCCTGACTTGCAACAAGTGACGGGGACTTGGGTTTGCGCTTGCTCACACAGGGCAGGGGGAGCAGACCCCACTGCCTTCTGAGGGCAAGGGAAGTAGTTAGTTCTGACTGAGGCTAGCTGGAGTCCCAAGTCCTACCATGGTCATGTAGGAAGTTGAAGAGCTACTCGAAACAGATCACATGCATAGATTGTACCAACAAGGGCTCTGCTTTCTCTGGAAAGCTATTTCCAAGTCACTTCACTCTCCACCTGCATTTGGCTAACAGCCTGATCATAGCCACTCTAATAACCTTCAAACATTCTCAGGAGTGGCTTTGGCTCTGAAAGGTGCTGCCTCCCTTCCTCTCTGCCCTATGGCATGCTTCTCTGGAAACTGCAATGACAACAGCTGAACATTCCTCCTAGGGCTGGAGTCACTTGGAGGAGCAGCAGATGACTGTGGGCTAATTCCCTAAGTGCACTCCTGGAGCCCATCATCCCTGGCTCTCAGCCTGACATCTCACTCAGGGCTGCAGGTCAGAGCACAAACGATTCCACATAAATATGGATGCCAAGGGTGGTTGCTGATTGCTTCTGTTCTGCAGAGCAAGGCTATGGCTCTGGGTGGGGATGATATTTTTGCTGAGATACAGGGTCAGGGGAAAGATGGTCTCCTGAGTCACAAGGAAGGATATTTTAAAATTTAGGATGCTGGCAACTTACATGGAGACATGTGTCACTATCAGGAGAGGGAGAAGAGGGCGTAGTTGGTGTCTGTTCACAATCCTTCCACTTCTTGCCTCTCACCTGATAGCACAGTTTTGAGGTTGGCCAGCGTGGGTGCTACAGGAGGATTTTTGCAGGGGTGTGGGTGGGTGTCTCCCAGTTCTAAGGGGCTAGGAGCCCTCGCCCACACTTTGGCTGGTGATATCCCCCTGGGTTGCACTTGGTCCCAATCCCACCCAGTCTTCATGGTTCAGTTCATGCCCCACCTTCTACTCACCCCCGATGGCTCCAACCCACTCAAGTGTGACTTTTCCTATCTGAAGAGTTCAGCTAGTGCGATGAGCTGCAGGTGACTCTGTTTCCTGTGCTGCCATGCTGACTTGTCTCCACTGGGTTCCAGCCACCCAACGAGATGGGAAGACCTTGTGATCAGGGTTGGTGCCCTTGCTGTCCTTTGCTAGTCTTATATGTCACTCAGTTAGTGCCGAGCAGCCAGCATTCAGAGGGATGGACTCCAAGACATCCAGTGGGACTGGGCACCCAGATGTCATTATCCTGGAGCTGCAGGAATACCAGAGACGTCACTGAGGATGGGTCTGT
Source organism: Loris lydekkerianus (assembly GCA_963574355.1). NCBI lineage: Eukaryota > Metazoa > Chordata > Mammalia > Primates > Lorisidae > Loris > Loris lydekkerianus. The sequence continues at coordinate 99,174 of CAUYPK010035179.1, read as the reverse complement.
GGGCTTTTCCTGTAGTGTCTCCGGGAGACAGAGCAGGATGTTTCCTGCTCACTGCCCTTCCTCAGTCCCATGACAGAGCTGCAAGGAGAGGGTGCTTGCTGAATCAGGTTTGTTACTGGGGTAACTGGCTTTCCACCTGGCATGGCAGCCCGAACAGAGTGCTGCACTCTGGCCTGTTTTTGCTCATCTTTTTGCTAAAGATGGAACAGTGATGGCCGGGGCAATGATTCCCCATTCAGAAGCCCTGCACCAGTCAGGAGCTTCCATCTGGAGATCTGGAAGACCCGGACTTGTCCTCAGATTCCTTAGGGTGGTCATAGTGGGCTCAATCCCTTCTCCCTTAGTCCAAGTATTGATCAAGAACCCAGTGAGTTACATCTGGGCATGGAGATGGGGGCTGAGGAGAGAAAGAGAGAAAAGAACATAGGCTGAGGCAGGTGGCAAACGCAGGTTGATACATTTTCCTAAGGAGTCCAGACTTGGGAGTCTTCATCTTGGGTCCAGTTCTCCAAGCTCTCAGAGCAGTCCACTTGCGTGCTTATTCTCAAAAGACCGTCAGTGATCATCATTCTATAGCTTTTCCCGAGCTATTTCCTTTCCCTGAAAGACCCCTGGCCACCCTTTCTTCAGTGTCCACTTGACATGTTCCTACTTACCAATTAAGCCTGAGGTCAGATACCAGCAGCCTTCTGTAGTAGTTTCTTCCAGTCCCTGGTCCCTAGAGAATCTGCTTCCTAAGGAGCACACTCCTTTTCGTGTCCACCTCACTGTGAACTCTTGGAGGGCTCAGACTATGCCTCCCTTGCCTTTGCGTCTCTGACACTTGCCCAGTGCCTGACGTCTTTCAGGTGCTCCATACACATCTGTGGAGTTGAACTGAGTGAAATCTGATGGGAACCCTTGAAATGTTTTAGATAGGAAAAAGGTGCATTTTGTTAGTGCTAGGGGCTTTGACTAGAGACTGGGATGCTACTCCAATAGCCAAGGTCAAGTTGTAGCTGAGGCAGAGGTAGTAGGAAAGGATGGCATGAAAGCAGAATTAACAGGATATGGTGTCAGGTGGGGCAGGGAGGCTGAAGGAGAAGGAGGGTGAGAGGCTGACACGCAGGCTTCCGGGTTGGAGGTAGGACCTACCATTAGGGGAGGCATGCCGTGTGGGAGGAGGGCGATGTGGAGGTGTCCCAGAAGATGGTCAAGATTCCCCAAAGCCAAAGACAATTTCTGAGATTATTTCCTTCCCCTAATTAGCAAAATGAGGATCTTTAGAAGAGGGACACTAAATTCTAATGGTCGGAGAGGGTAGATTGGGCTGTTTGTTTTCTGGATTGAAGGGAGAAGTAGACAAGCCCTGAGTCAGAATCTGGAGAGAAGGTCAGCTGATTTCAGCCACTTACTGTCAGGGCTGGAGCATTTCAGGGGTCAAGGGCTCTGCCCCTGGAGGGAGAGGAGAGGCTTTTATCCTGTACCATTTCCCTGGACACTCAGTAGCCTCTGCACTTTGCCTGAAAGTAACTCACACTGGGTTTCTTACCTTTTGACTCCTTCCTCTGTTAAAAGTGAGATATATTCTGGTCTTTGAAAGCAATAAACCCATCTGTTAGTGGGACTGGTGTCCCATGTTTGCAGCTCACGTTAGATTGCCACTAATCTGGTTCTTCCTGTGTCCCTCAGGTCTAGAAATAGCAGCTCAGTGGCACATGGAAGTGCTTTCTCCCATGAGGACTGTGCAAGGCTCCTTCCAAGGACATCAGGACATACAAGTCCCCGTTCAGCCCTGAGGAGGCTGGCAGGGAGGCTGTGCATTCAACTGCGACAGCGTGTGCCCCAGGATCTCTAGTGCACAGTTCAGACAGGTGTGTGGTGTGAAAACACTTCTCTTCTCCCCAAGGGCATTTTTATTATGCACATGAGCAACCTAACCCAGCTTTCTTCAAATTATACTCTTCTTGATGTTTCCTGGTCCCATCTCAGATATTGCACAGTCAGGATGGCAAGAAGAACCCCAGTGTTTTGCAGAGGTGGGGTAAAAGGGCCCAAGTGTAGAGGTAGGAAAGGTGGGAGAGAAAGCATCAGAGGTCAGCACTAAGAGTTGCTGAATACTACAGGAATGTAGAACCCTATCGTGTTTATAGATAGAATGCTGTATCTGTACGGGGCTCCATTGTTACTGTTAAATAAGATACCTGCCCGTGACAGCCCCCTGTTGGCAACTTCAGGGCAGATATGCATGGAAATGAATTTAGTAGACAGAATGGGAGTGCAGCCTTGTGCACCTGGGGACCTTCTTCTAGCAGCCTCACTAGGAGATCCCACGGATGGATCCAGAAATAAAAGGGATAAATTCCCTGAGCAGAAGAAAACGATGTTGCAAAGCCCGTGTGTTTACTTCACCTGAACGGCACAAGGAATTGCCAATCCTTAGGCTCTTAAACCGGGGCCCAGATTCAGCATTTGGTGTAAATGACTATTACTAACACAATGTTACTAATGTATCTTCAATTCTTCCTAAGGCAGACTGGAAGAGAGCCCGATTTGAGCTCCCCACGTCTGCTTGCATCGCGGGATCACAGCATGGCCCTGAGGATGAGCATCACATGTCTCCCATGTTTGCAGCACAAAACAATATCACAACAGATACTCATTTCAATGATGTTTTTGCAAATAATTATGTCCCAAATGGCTAAAATAGTCAAAAGTAGTTGTATTTCAAGGTGCATCTATCAGGTTACAAAAGAGTCCTGATCTGTGTGCTGCCAACAGTATATGAAAGGAGAGACATCATGTTTTAGAACCGTAAGTTCTTTTGCTGCAAATTATCCTTTGTTTTATTTCTATTACAGATTAATTATAGGATGATATTCAATAAAGACTGTCTATGCACTATTTCGGGGGAGAATAATACCAACTTGTTTTGCTGTTGGGAACTCTTACACAGCCAGACAGAGACTTATCTACACTGGTTTTGTAGGACCCGAAGGAGACGTCCTATACGGAAAAACTGGGAGAATAAAATTTGTGCTGCTTTTGGGGAAAGGAAAGTAAGATGTTCCAGGAGAGCTTTTCTCCATTGTGTTCCTGGTGACTGAAATTTGGTCTGAGTCAGTTCACCTTGAACTCTATGGAAGGGTCTGATGACTGACAGATCAAACGGATGTCGTCATCAGATCGTTTGGAGAGTGAAGCAATTCCACAAGATGGCCCTTGAGACAGGGATGGCTGTCTGGGGAGGTGTTCCCAGAACGGTGGGATGCCAGGCTGGAGTGAGGTCAAGGAGAAGAAGGCAAACCAAGGTGGGCTCTGGTCTGCATTGAGAGCTACACGATAGGCTAGACTCCCAGTGGAACTGGATTTTTATTTTTGTTTAAGTTCTAATTGACATTTGTAATTGTGCATATGTATGGGGTACAATGTGATATTTCAATATCTGTATATATTATGTAATGATCAAATCAGGGTCATTAGCAAATTCATCAGCTCAAACATTTATCATTTATTTGTGGTGGGAACATTCAAAATCCTCTCTTCTAGTTGTTCTGAAATATACAGGACATTGTTCTCAGAAGTGATGGAAGTGGGGGAGAAAAGTTTGTACCAGATGTCCTTCCTTTGTTTATTATTTTATTTCATTTTATTTTGTTTTATTTTATGACAGGGTTTCAATCTGTTATCCAGCTGAAGTGCACAATCATGGCTCTTTGTAACCACAAACTCCTGAGCTCAAATGATCCTCCTGCTTCAGCCTCCCAAGTTTCTAGGACTACAGGAGCATGCCACCAAGCGTGGCTCATTTTTAAATTTGTTCTTGCCCAGGGTGGTCCTAAACTCCTGGCCTCAAGTGATCCTGCAGCCTTGGCCTCCCACAGTGCTGGGATTACAGGTGTGAGCCACCTCACCTGGCCCCAGACATCCTTATCATAGCCATCCGGATGGGGCTGGAAGGATGCCCATCCCCTCCCTGACATCGCCACCTCAGGCCACCTCCTGTGAACTCTTCCAGGAGCCCATGTCCTTCTGTGCTTATTCTACCCTCTTGTTATCCTCAATGCCCATGTCTGTGGGTCTCTAGGTCACGTCTCCACATCCCTCCAGGCCAAGGACTCTAGTTCTGGGTCCCAGACTCTTCCCCCGTTCCACCTCTGATGCCATTCTGAGTGACCCCAGTGCACACTTGATGCCTGCACAGCCCCTGGCCACCAAGGCCCCGCACCCGCCGCTCACCTGTCTGTGCCTCTCCAGTCCAGCCAGCCCCCCTCTGTGTGTCCTGGATACCTCAAAATTGCTCCACCTCAGATATAACACACTCTGCCATACCCTTTCTCAATAGCACCTCCTGTCACTTCGCCTTCCTTACTGCCTTTGTTCCTGGGTAACTTGCTCCTGGGCTGCCAGCTCTGTCCTCACCTGCTCTGGGTCTGACTCTGGGTCTGCCTGCTCCACAGAGCACTCCCACCCTGGTGTGAATCTTCTGAAATCTCAGCACACATCTTTCCCTTTTCACCTCCATCTCCATTGAGTCACAGGGGGCTTTTGATCCTATCACAGCATCTCATGCACCTGTCCCTCTCCTCTCTCACCACCAGGCCCTAGCCGGGTCTGAGCCACCATGACGCCTTTCTCAGCCTTCGTGCCATTCCAGGCCCCCCTCACACTGCACAGGGTCCACCCAGTCTCCCTAAACAGGCGGGAGTTTTCATTCCCTTCCTTCCTTGTTTCCTCCTAGGTCAAATCAGCTGCGCCTTGCTTTGTGCATTCTGCCTGCACCTAGGCTCCCCTGACTTGTGTCATAGTGGGTCCATTACTTACCTATATCTTCTATTAGAAGGTGCGGTCTTTGAGGACAAGGCCATTTTTACTCAACTCTCTAAGATTAGCAGTTAGCTTGACACCAGCCACATGGCCAATCTCAGTAAGAACCTATTAACCTGAATGTCCTCAGACCTGCCCCCTGGGTCACCAGGGAAGCCACCGAGACCACCCTCATTCCTACCCACCTTTTTCTAGGAGGAGATGCATTCCTGCCTCTGCTAGTTCGTCCCCCTTCCTTTACAGTGCTGACGGCTGGGGTGGTCATTCTTGTTCTGCCATAACACCAGGCTAGGCCATAGAGGGGCAGGCAGGGCAGCAGGGACTAGGGACAGTCACAGAACACTGTTTCTGAACCTGCAGAAGTTCTAAAGGCTCACCAGCTGGCACGCTGGGAGACAGCCAAAGGGAAAATCCATTTTTTCCTGCCCAAAGCTCAGAATCCTGAAAGCAGTCATGAATCTAAGTGCTAAAGGCTTAGGAGTAAGAAGTGTCAAGGTCACCTCTGCCTTGTGCCTGACCAGGGAGGGGCATTGTTGGATGTTGTGTGTGTTGGTGTGTATGGGTGTTGCAAACCACTGGGCATGTCTAGATAGCTATTAGTGTGCTTCCACTCAGAGCTAGAGGAAGATCCACTAATTCAATTTGTAATTTATCTTTTGGTTTGCTCCCAATGTCTTCCCTTTGTTTCTGATTTGATGCATTTATCTGAGTGCTCAGTGGGTTCACCTTGCATGGTGAACAGAAGCATGCAAGAACAGAAGTCTTGCATGAACAGAAGCATTTAGCTCAGTAGCTTAGCTCACAGTTTCATGTACATGTGTGTGTGCTAGTGCCTGAGTGTATGCAGTCTCCTTAACCCCTAAGTGAGAGCCTGCCCCCAGGAAGGGCACCCAGGATTGGTAACGGCAGAACTCTGCTTGTGGGTGTGGCAAGCAGAGGGCCCAAAGAGGGGGCTGGAGCTGGTTTAGGGGGATTCTGGATGCAGCCAGACTCGAAGCTCACAGACCTCTGTTCCCTTTACCCCGGGGAGCGTGGAGGCAGGTATCTTTAGTTGGAGAAGAGATGGACAAGAGGTATGTATCTATTCTGGACTTCAATCAGAGTCATATAGTTCTCAGGCTCAAAGAAAGCACAGGAAGCATCTTGTCCAGTAGGCCCACCTGTGGATCAGAATCACCTGGGATTACTTATTAACAAAGCAGATGCCTGGTGTCCTCCTTAAGTCTCCTGACACACAATCTCTGGAGGTGGGGTCCAGGGCTCTCTCTTTTAAACATTTGTCCCAGGTGAACTGGGTTACCACATTGCTAATGGTGGCAGATCCAAGATTAGAAGCTGAGACTCCTGACTCTCCAACTGGGGCATCTCCGCTTACAACCCAAGGCTCCCTTAAAGCTTTGGGAAACAAGGCTCCTACTGGATGCAAGGGAGAGTGTTGAGTGGACCTCTTATCCTGCATGTAATTAAATCAATTTCTTGCAATGGCGGCTGAAGGGCTTCAGATCCCAGAGTGGACAGAGGCAGCTGAAATGGGTTTCTTGCTCTGAGATGACCTGGCACCTTGTAATGCTGTCTTTTGTGGCTACTTTCACCCGCTTTCTCTGGGGACCAACTCTGTTCTCTTGGTGACTTAGAAAAACAGGCTTGGGTTATCCCTGGTCTGTAGCTGTCTTTCTTCTTCCTCTCCTTTTGTCTCTCCATTTTCTTTCTTTCTCTCCCCTTTCCTTCCTTCTCTTTCTCCTTCCATCTCTCCTTCTCTCCTCTGTCCCATCCTCCCTCCTGTCCTTCCTCCCCCTTTCTTTTTGGTTTTGAACAGTTTACTGAAATAGAATTTACATTCATTATAATTCATTCATTTAAAGTGTATAAGTCAATGGTTTTAAGTGTTTCCACAAAGTTGTGCAAATATCACCACACTCAGAAGAAATTCCATACCCATCAGGAGTGACTTTTCATTTCCACACCAAACCTCCTTCACACTTGGCAACAACCAGTCTGTCTCTGTAGATTTGCCTCTCTAGACGCCCTATGGAAATGGAATCATGCACTGTGCGGTCTTCTGTGCCTGCCTTCTTTCCTTTAGTATGGTGTTTTCAGAGTTCCTCATCTTGGAGCACCTATCCATTCTTTTGTTTACCCATCTGTCACTGGACAGACATTTGTGTATTTCTCTTTCTTTTGGTTGTTATGAATACTGTTGCTGTGAACACTAGTGTCCAAATTTTTGTATGGCCATATGTTTTCATTTCTCCTGGAATTGCTGGGGCACATGATAACTCTACTTTTCACCTTTTCAAGAACTGCCAGACTGTTTTCCAAAGGGGCTACAGCATGTCACATTCCTACCATTTTACATTCCAGAATTCTATGTTGTACGAAAACTCTAATTTTTCCACATCCTCACTGATACTTTTTAATATCTGCATTTTTATTACCATCAGCCTAGGGAGTATGAAATGGTATCTCATGGTGGTTTCGATTTGCATTTCCCCAGTGGATTGAGATATTGAACATTGTTTCCTGTACCTTTTGGCATTTCTCCTTAGAGAAATATCTATACAGATCCTTTGCCCATCTTTTCATTGCATTATTTGCTTTTTCAATGAATTTTAAGAGTTCTATACCTATTCTAGATATAAATTCCTATCAGTTATATTTTCTCCCAATCAGGGTGTCTTTTTACCTTCTTGATGGTATCTTTTAAAGCACAAGGGCTTTTAATTTTGATAAAGTCCAAAGTCTTTTGTTGCTTGTATTTTTGGTGTTATATCGAAGAAACCATTGCCTAATCTAAGATGATGTACTCCTATGTTTTCTTCTAAGAGATTTATAGTATTAACTCTTTTACCTGTTTTCAATTACTTTTTGTATATGGTGTGAGGTAAGGATTCAATTTCATTCTTCAACTTCAATTTCATTCAGTTATCCCCCCACCACTGTAGAAAAGACTATTCTTCCCCCTATTGAATTGTTTTGGCATTCTTGATAAAAAAACAAAAACCCATACATTTAAGTGTAAATGTATGGGTTTATTTCTAGAGTCTCAAGTCTATTCCATTCATCTATGCGTCTGTCCTTACACCAGTACTACACTGTCTTGATTACTGTAGCTTTGCCATCAATATGTTTACACTTTTGATGTCCACCTTTAGCACATATGGCAAAGGCTGGGGTGTGGCTAGAGTGGAAGGGTCGACTAGATGGACTGAAGATGTGTAAGGAGGGAAGGGCCATGGAATATACTGGCAGGCAGGGGACCTGGTCCTTAACCCTCACCCTGCCTTCGCCTTATGTACCTTATGTAAATCACTTGACATTTCCCAGCCTTCATTTTCCATTCTGTAGAATGAAGGTTCTAGGCTAATTGATTGTTATAGAATTTTCACTTCTAATATTCTAGAAGCACAAGAGACTCAATTTACACAGGCTAAGTCCATCACAAGATCCCCTGATTTTATAGCAGATCTTTCATAGTTTTTCAGTCACTTGAAGCTTAAGTATGAGACAGATAAATCTGGATCATCTTATCATACCATACAGAAATGAAGTTATTAAAGACTACCAAGGTCTTATCTAAAGGACTTAGGCTTTCACTGTCCAAAACATGAATAAAAATAATAAATTTGATGATTGAAGTATATTACCTGAGTTCACAATGCAGCTTTAAAAACCTCCATTTATTTGGAACTTCTGGATTTTGAGATCTCTGAGAAAACTCCTGGCCATCCCCTCACGTGACCAGGTTTTCATGCCTGTACCACTCTACCCTAGGTTTCTGGAGTCTGTTTCAGCACACTCTTTCCAGTTAGTTTTTATCACTTTGTTATTATGTGTTAATCTACTTAGAAAAGGCACAAGAGTGTTCCAGAGTTATTGGGAGGGTTTGGCCAACCCAGCGTTGCACCCAGCACTGCCTGCAAACTGAACCAATCCCGCTTCATTCTGATATGCACTACTGCTTATCCGATGACACAACCACCACAGAAAATCAAGATAGAGAACAATTCCATCACTTCAAAATGTTCCCTTGTGCCTCTTTATAGCTAATCCCTTCCCCCAACCCAACTGTGGTAAGCATCATTGCTTCCCTTTGTTTCCAGGTATGGCTCCACAGTTTCTGTGGAGGATTGGTTCTAGGACACTCTGTCCCCCACCTATACCAAAATCTGAGGATGCACCAGTCCTTGATATAAAAGGGTGTATTATTTGCATATAACTTATGTACATCCTCCTATATACTTTAGGTTATCTCTAGTTACTTATAATACTTAATATGATAAAAATGCTTTGCAAATAGTTGTTATGCTCTATTGTTTTTTAATTTATATTATTATTATATTTTTAAATTTCAGATTAATATGAGGGTACAAAGGATTAGGTTACAAGGTTTGCATTGTTAGTTATAGTCCCGCACACAGGTGTGCCAAATACCCTTACATTGTGCCCATTAGGACACAAATCCTCTTCCTCGTCTTCTCTTTTCTTCCCTCCTTCCTCCTTCTCTTCCCTCCAAATCGAATTGAATTATTCGTATTAGTTTGTCTACTGGCGTCATGTTAGTACTGAGTACATTGGATACTTGCTTTTCCATTTTTGTGATACTTTACTATGAAGAATGTGTTTCAACTCCATAAAGCATATTTTTAATGTCACTTTTTTGCTGGTTTCTTTCCCTGAATGTTTTCCATCAGCAGGTTGTTGACTCCAAGGATGCGGAGCCCCAGCTGCAAGGCTTCCGTTAGAGGAATAATGCACACGTTCTCTCCAGCACGCAGGTTCTGTGGCCACGCGCTTTCTCCAAAAGGGGCTCACAGATTTGGGGAGGTTACAAAGATGACTGAAGAAGTGTGGCCAACATCTGAGAGACTGGATGGTAGTTGGTACCTGGGTGCTAGGCCCTGTTCCTCCTGCCCTCTTTGCTCTTCCCACTAGGGGCTTCCATTTCTTTGTGTGTGGAAACCACATTCCTCCTGATGTGCTGAGGAATGTTCTACCTATACTTGCAGCAATGTGCACTGAGCTAAGTGAGAGAAGCCAGACTCAAAGGTCACACAGCGCACCATCCCCTGTAGGCGGCTTTCTAAAAAAGGCAAAGCTATGGGGTTAGAAAACAGATCAATAGCTTCCAGGAACAGAGGGGTCAGGGAAGGGGTTAACAATGAAAGAGCACGAGGGAACATTTGGGGGTATGAAAGTAGTCTCTCATTTGATTTGTGGTGGTGATTTCATCATTGTGTACATTTTTCGAAATTGCTAACACTGTGTGCAAAAAGGAGGAATTTTAATGTAGGTAAATTATTGCTCGATAAACATAAAGTGCTCTCTCCCTCTCTCTCTTTTTCACACACACACGTTGGACCAGAAAATCCTGAAGATCCCTGGGGTGCTACTACTTATGGATTCTCTTCTCAGGGATGTGATCATGGACGAGGCAGTGGATGAGGTATCTGGGGCCTTGGCCTCACTTTTCAAACTTCTTGGGGACTTGCCTCACTTTTCAAACTTCTCCCTCTCTGATTCCTCCCACACGTTCCCAACTCAAAACAGTCTTTCCCTGCTGCAGCAGGAGAAAGGAAAAATCAGCTCCATTGGCTCGGTTGGCCATTTTAGGAACGAGGGTGAGCCTTCAATAGAGGTGCCCACGTGTCCTCATGGATGCCAGAAGCCTTGCCCAGCCCCTTGTCGGGTCTAAGATCTGTGTCACCAGCTCAAAATGGAACATTTCTGAACAGGAGCTGAGAATTTGAATCCCAATGAAGCAGCCATAAGGCCTGCTGGACAAATGGGAATCCAGACGCACAGCAGAGCTCCCTTCTGTTTCCATTTTCTACCTGTGGTCTGAAGGAGGAGTCCCCAGCCTCCCTGGCCCTGTCACTGAGCTGACATTGGGTTACTGATTGAGGCCATCCAAGGGACACACAGCAAGGGAACCAGGCTCTCACTGGGCAGAAGAGAACCTGGGGCTTGCTCCAGGTAAAAGGTGGCTGCCTGCATGGGCTGGCACTTGGGGCCACAGCGGCCATCTCAGGGGAAGCCCTCACACCTGCTGGCAGCGCCTGTCTCGTGAATGGTTACTCCGTGCCAGGCAAGGCTCTGTCCTATGGAGCAGTTCACAGCCACCATGAGATTTTGAAATTCTTATTCCTGTTTCACAAAGGAGGAAATTTCCTGCTCAGACTGGGCCTGCTCTGCCTCTGCCATCAGGGGCTGTTTCTCTGTTTTTTCAGCTGAAATCAGTGACAGCTGGTCGGGACAGCCCCAGGGCTTGCAGAGGAGGACCAAGCCTGCTTTAAGAGAGCAGGAGTGACCAGATTGTGCTGTTCCAGGTGGAATTCAGGCTGAGCCAAGCTCCTGCCCCAGGCCTCTCTAATCTAAGCCAGATCTCATGCAGCCTCTTAAGCAGTGCTTCTCACCCTGTGGGTCGTGACCCCTTTGGGGGTGGAACCATCCTTTCACAGGGGTCGCCTAGACCATTACGATTGATAACAGTAGCTAAATTACAGTTATGAAGTAGCAACGAAAATAATTTTGTGGTTGGGGGTCATCACCCAACACGAGGAACTGTATTAAAGGGTCATGGCATTAGGAAGGTTAAGAACCACTGCTCTAAGCCTTGCCCCTATTGTGTGAGTTTGAGACAGGTCCTGTGGTCCCCACTGGAGGATCGGTGAGGGCTGGTGCCAGGAAGGCCCACCACGGGGAGCCACAGTTCATGTGGGTGCTGCCATGGAAAGCAGGCTGAGGGAGAGCCTGTGGGGCAGAGCTCTGCAGGCCTAGGAGGGGACTTGTCTGTCGGAGGGCCACACAGGCTTGGAGGCTGCCACAGCCCAAGGGCAGTCCTAGTACCAGAGACTCCTATCTGAAGCTCTGCTGGTCCCTCTGATGCTGGAACCCATAAACAACTAGAAGCTAGTGCCAGGGCAAGGGCAGCATCATACCTGTTGTGCCAAAAGTCCCCAGAAGGTGTAGGGAGAAAGGAATTGTCAGGGCAGTTTGCAGACAGTGTGGGTGGAGGGCACAGCTCTTCATGTTGTAACTGTAGCCCCAGTCCTGGCTACAGTCCACCTCAGTCCTGGACCTGAGAGCAGCCCTCTGTGCTTGGTGGTCAGAGGGATCGTGTGCACACATGGCAACAGCTTGCTAAACAGAGATCCTGGAAATAAGCCAGAGGCTCCAGCTGGGTAGGAGGAGCTCCAGGTTCCTGGAAGTGGTGGCCATGGTCAGCGAGGACAGGAAACATGGCTCTTTTGTGGGTGGTCAGGATTTGATATCAGGGAAACACTATGGAGACAGGGCAACTGTGACCTTGATGATCTTGATATTGTGGGGCAGGAAGTTCCGCTTGAGGAGGTGGCCTTGGGATTGAGAGACAAATTGGCTTCCAACCATCTGCCTTCAGATTCCCATGCCTCTGAAATCATTTTTACCTTTGGGTGCAAATTTTTTGCCCCTGAAGTATGCTGCTAGGTGCCAGCCTCATTGGTCCTGGAAGGATTGTGGTAGGGCATTTCCTTTCCGCCTCTCTCGTCCTCCTCTTGTCAGGCTGATTCTCAGGCTCTCAGAGTCCCGCTGCTTGAGTATGAGTGGGAAATGAAACTGTATGTCACTCAGGAAATCAAGACTCCCTGTATGCACCGTCTGTATGCAGCAGACTTCTATATGGGGACTTTATGAAAAAGGGTGTCAGAGCAGTGATGGGGCTTTGCATCTGAGCACAGACAATGGGGCATAGAGGCCATCCAGCCAAGGAGACCCCAGCAGAGTCGAGGCCTTCAGCCCTGTGGTGCCACCACTGTCCCAGCCTTTCAGGAGGAGTCTGACACCCCAGAGATATGGTTTTCTGAGATCCTTAGCATCTTGTTGGAAGTGAGATGGAAGCAGGCGAGTGTGTGTGTGTGTGTGTGTGTGTGTTTTTGAGAAAGGGGGGGGGCAGACTGGGGAGGAAGTATTTTATTATTTTTTTCCTAGAGGTAAGTCTGCTCAACAAACACTCAGACCAATGAGCCACACAGAGTTACTGGATCATAGTAGTTTAAGTCATTTATTTTTAGACTGTACCAGCATGTTTGGTTCTGGGGTCCAATCCCCAAATTCCAGAAAAATAAACTAATGTGAACCACATGCACTACGGGAAGGCCATTCCGATGTGTCCGTGATCATGCGGTGAGCGGGCTTAGCATCTAGGACAGGGGCTTGTGGTGTGGAGCAGGGCCGCACCCTGGAGCTGCTGACAGCAGCTGGCTCTGAGCCCTCCCTGGGGCTGGGGAGAGGGCTGAGGCCAGGTCACTTGGGCCCTGTCCCTGGATGGCCTCAGGCCCCTTATTGCTACATTTGCTACTTTGCTACTTTAGGGCCCCTGGGTCTTACCCAGGGCATGCCTTATCACGGGGTGATTCTAATGAGTAGGTTGCTGGCATCTGCTGTTGCCATGGTTACTCCAGCACAGTCCTCTCTTCAGAGGGCCCCATGGTGAGTTATTAGTGATTTGTTTGGCCACTATTCGACTTATGCCACGGTCCTTGCTATGTATTCAGTGTGGGCAGGTCCTTTTAGAGACTGGTGGCACATTATCTTCCCCCAGGGCTCCCAGTTCCTGCACCTTGCTGGAACACTTCCCTATAAGGCATTCCATGAGGCTCAAAGAACAACAGACCTCAGTCCTTTCCATCTTCTGGAAAGGCTTCCTGGTGGTGGTTTTTGAAGCCCACACAGTTGGGACAGGATGGGTGGGATGCATTTTAGGAAAAACATCATCTTCCACAATCAGCAAAGGAGCCCATCGGATGGCAGGCTCCTGGTGCGGTGTCCTGTTGGTGAGGTAGTTTGAACATACCAGGAATCCTGCCAGGGAAAAAGCCCCTGGTGCACGTCCCCATGTGTTTAGCTAGTCCAAGCAGCAACTCAAGAGTTGTGAGAGGTCCCTCCCAGGGCATGGGCCCTGTACCAGCCTACTCAGCAGCGGCAACCCTGGAGCACAGGCCCAGCTGACTGCACTGGGCCCTGGCCTGGCTTTGTTCCTGGGGAGCAGCAACACCTTCCCAGGAGAACAAAGCTGATGCATCACTTTCTGGAAGGGCAGGAGCCTTTCCCCAGCCCAGAGAGTTTCTGCGGTGTGGGGCAGGCCATCTGGTTGCTGTCATGCAGCTGAATTTGCTGGCTTACATGTTTTGCTCTCCCTTTTAGTGTATTTCAGTCAGATGCCCAATGCCTGGCGCCTTGTGTGTCTGATCTGAGGGGCAGGTGGTCACTCGCTAGGGCTGCTCTCGTGCTCCAGCTGCAGGGGCTGCCAAAATGATGTCTGCCCTGTCGCCCTCACAGGGACGAGTCCCAGGCCAGAGGCCACCTCCAGTCAGGGAGCTAAGGCAGCTTCTAGACGGCAGGATGGGCAGGAGAAGCTGCTTTGCTACAAGACTGCCTTCAAAATTCTAATCTAGTCTGAGTCTTTGGCTGTGTAGCCCTGGCCAGTAGGGAAGTGGCCAAGACCAGATTTTCCAAATGCATGACAAGGTCTGCATGGAGATGACCTTGGATGGGCCAACTTGGGTGGAACAGCTTTGTTCCATACCTTTCTTGCAAGCCTCTTGCTTGATCTCCTAGGGAGCACATGGTGGTGGTTCCAGGACTGAGTGGCCTTACTTGGGGGATGGGTGTGAGGGGGTTATTGCTCTGGGCTTGAATCATCTGAAGTGTCCTTACCTCTGTGAGTTCTATTGACCCTGCCCTATCTGGATGTCCCCAGACATGTTTGGAAGCCTTCAGCTTGCTCCATCTCAGGACAATAGTTCTCTTGGCTCTGGGTATTGGCCCTCTGGGGACCTCCAGGGTGAGGCTAGGTCAGCAGGAGAAGGAAGCACAGAAGCCATGCCAGGGAAGCCAGCCCTGCTGTGTCTACAGCTTGACTTAGCATGGCCCCCGCAGCCCATGGGTGGGAGGCAGGGGAAGCCTGGCCCTGGCCCTGGGTAACTGAGGGCACAGAGGTGTCTGCTGCTTACCCTTTGTCATAGCCTACACCTGGGTGTCAGCACAGTCTGGGGTCCCAAGCAGAGAAGAGCTTTTGGGGAACAATGTTGGGGCAAGATCAACATGGACTGCAATGTCATTCTTAAATAGAAGGTTTGTATAAAGAGAAAGGGGATAACAAAGGGTAGAATGAGGAGAGGGGAAGTAAAAAAAACCCCTATGCCTTAGGAGGGGGCTTCATTTCATTCATTCACGCATCATGAATGAATGTCTGTGGAGGGCCAGCTTCTGTGCCAGCGTGTGCATGTCTGGCAGGAATCTGGGTCTGCAGCTCTGCCTTTGGAGACCCTCAGAAGACTCAACATATGGCCCATTTCTGGTTTCCACTCTACATTGGAGAGAGAGGCACTCTGCCGGTGGGGGAAACTGAGGCATGACGGCCAAGAGCCCATCAGGATGCAACAACGTGAAGACCCTGAATGCCTGCATGGCTTTGCTGTGAGGATGGAAGGCTGGTGCCCTGGAGATGGGGCTGTGTAGAAAGAGACCTGGACAGGACTCGGAGGTGGGGGCAGGACAGATGGGCCACAGGGAGTCCCCAGGAGGCTGGGACTGCAGACAAGCAAGGGTGGAACCCTTTGGTCACCACCAGCTGGTGACTTTGGCTACATGAGTGATGAAATACCAGTGATTACTTTTTTGCTTCTGTGTTTCCTGTTTATACACTCCCAAGGGAGACTTTTTACCTATGGCCAAAAATAGATCAAAGGAGGATATAGTCATAGCAAGTGGGGGAGTGAGTGTCTGAATTCGAAAACAGGTTCTGTCTTTGGGCTAACAGCGTCACAATGAGAACAATGACAATGGTGACAGCATCAGCTACCTCTCGCTAATCACCTACTTGGCATCAAGCTCCTGACTTGGTGATTTACAAACACTCCCTCACCGCCACATTGGCAAACAGTCACTTTGACACGCGCACACACACACGCAAAGGGACTACAAGCGGATCTTCTGCAGGCTTTGTTTTCCCTTAGATGACTGGTTTAGTGGAGATGCCTGGGGAGAGGACCACGTGGGCCTGGTCCCTCCACAGCCTGCTCAGCCACAGCTTCAGATCCCATTGTGATCTGACCCTGCAATCCAGCCTCCTCCCAGGCTGGGGACCCTCCCAACTCCCGCCTGGGGTTGCCAGAGGGGACACTCCCAATGGCCCCTGAGTTCATGGCCATGTTTATTTTGAGTAAAACAGGAGGGAACAAACTGAAGAGCAAGGGGTAGAAAACAGAATGGATTGTGAAGTAACCATTTTTAAAGGATGGTCATCAGAACCTCAACAGCGGTTGAAAACAAGCTCTGTCCTCTACATTAGTGCTTCCTGGAGTGCTGAACCTTTGAGACATTTGAGAGGACCAGAGAGAGGGCTGCCACTATGTTAGCGGAGACCTCTCTGAAAGCTGGTCTCCAAGCTGGTGGGGAGACCTGGGGGGGAGGCCAACCAGGAGGCTGCTCTAGTGCTGAGGACGTGATGTGGGTATTTTATGTAGGAGTGATACAAGGGTGGCCACAGAGACTTGAGGAAGACAGGTGGCAACTGGGACGTGGTGGCTGTAACTATGGTGGGTGCACCAGAGAGAGGGCAGGGAGGTGATGATAACACTGGATGTGCTCTTGTCTCTCTTGAGTTTGCCAGAAGGTGTGACCCACACACACACACCAGACAGCAGGAGGAGTGAGGATAACATAATCTCAAGTGATAATCGCCACAGGAACCTACACGGTGTTCTCCCGGAAGGAGTTAGCGTCAGGGGCCTCTTAGAGAGTGTTGGACCACAACTGTGCAAGGAAGAGGGGGTTGTAAACAGGGGCCTCCACTGCCGACCCCAGGCTCTTTCTTTCTGATCTCCCTGTTTACCCACCAAGTCTCCCCACTGTCACCCTTCATCGCCCTCACTCTTTCTCCTTCACAGTGACCAAATCTCCTCGTAAGGAAACTCTGTCCGCCGATGTGGATCGCCGCCGCCCAGCCGTGGGGTCCGCAGGTCCGGTCAGGAGGACTGCATCAGGCCGGTGAGGCGCTTGCCCGCCAGCGACTTTCCCTGCAGAGAGACAGCCGACAGAAAGGCACATAAAGGTGCACACACACACACATACATACACAGATAGGGACAGAGACAGAGAGCCAGACAGGTGAATTAATTGTTGCATGAGCCACAGAGGCCAAACTAACAACCAACCCAATTGACCTTCTGGATATTCCATCTCTAGGCGTGGGAGCCTTCACTCGGGCAGGTGGAAAAGTCAGGACTCCAGGGAGGTTAGGGGATGGGTGTTTTCCTGGCACTTCTTTCAGCATGAAGGATCTTTACTTACCAAAACCCAGGCATTTAAACCCTTAGGCAGAGCATTTCCTAATGCCCATGGGCTGCCCCTGAACTTGATTTTATTCAAGTGGGGAAGGAAAAAGTGGACTAGGGAGTATTGAGGTCAGGCGGTGTGGGTGGGTGCACGTGTGGCCCAAACAGATGGTGGCTATGGATCTGGGTGATTAGAAACTAATGAATTAACTAGTCTTAAGAAGGCAGAAGACCCATGAATTCTGTTTGAAATGCAGGAGGGACACACAGGCTTTGGGCCCTCTTGATGTCGGGTTCCAGGGCTGTGACAGTGAAAGGATGTCTGTGGGGGCTCTGTAGGTCCCAGGGCAGCACTCTTGCTGTCTTCTGCATTCCATCTGTGGCAGCCAGAGGCTGAGCTGATCTACCCCCTTCCCCCCTGGAAGTGCACAAGTCCTTCAACTACCACCTGTGCAGCAGTTCTTAAACACTAAAACAGTGAACTGGACCCTGAGCTGTCAGCATACTGAGAGGTGGCTGGGAGTTCCCGGTCTAGAAGGCTGGGCACCAAGAGCAGGGCGGAGGAACACTCTGCTTATCTTTCTTGACACCGTCTGTGCCCACTCCCCGGCTCACCCTCTTTGGAAATCCATATCACTGGACGAGGGTCTAGAGGGGAGTGTGGCTGGACCCAAGCAGATTGATCACTGTATCTGGGAAAACACTCCAAACCCATCCTCTTATTGACAGCGGGTCAGTGACACCATCGCCATCTGTGCAGGGTAGCACGTGACTGCTTGCCACCAGGGGCTGCAGTGTTTAGTGGGGAAGATTGCAAGGGCCAGCAATTCCTCATGTTCATTTCCAAGTGGGGTGCGAGGGCTCGTCTTGTTTACTGGGCTTGGCTGCGTGTGAACTAGATGTAATTAAAAACAATTGATCAGGTTTGCAAAGCCTGGTAGGGTACTCAATAAACCTACTGATTGATGAATTGATGGGTAATGGGTATGTCTACTAAATGAACAACACAGGCTCTGAGTTTGCTGGATGCAGGACAATGTGGCATCTGTCTTAGATCCCCACAGAGGGACACAGTCAGCCTGACGTTGAGAATTCTGATGGCAGGGATGGGAGCTTGTCCAGAAACAGAGCTGCCCTCAGGAGCTGTCAGAAAGTGTGCCTTTCCCTACCTCTCCTTGCTCTGTTTTTTCCCTTTTGTCCACTCCCATTTTCACCAGGGAGACAAAATCTTTCATTTTTTTTAATCCTCTATCTTAAAAACACACACACTCACACATGCACTCATGCACACAAAATCTTTCCATCAGCAACCTTATCTGAATCTTCAAATACACGAAACTTAGCCTGCAGCAGTACACATTCATACTAGCCTAAGGATTTTTAATCAGATTTTTTTTTCCTTTAAAATCCTAAAGGGTTATAGGAGCAGTCTTTCAAAATCACTAAAACAAGATGGCTGCTCCTTTGTCTAGAGGAATTTAGGTCCAACAAGAGCTCTTAGAAGGCAGAGGCTGACCTTCAAGGACTCCCCCAAACCCGGTTCTGCTGTGCACCCCGCACAGTCCTCTCCTTGAGTGCCCTTCCTTACACACAGCAAGAGGCATCTGTCTTCCAGCGGGTTCACTGGGAATGGGCCTTCTTGGTGCAGGACTGAAGGCAGGAAACATAGGGGTGTGGGGGGTGCTTTCTGGGAAAATGTGGGGCTGCTGAGTCTGGTGTAAGAACAGGCTCCCCAGCCCACTGTCACCCATGTCCACCCCTGCCCTTTAGGAGAGGCAGAAGGGGGTGCTTATTGCTATGTTAACTATACACCAAACATCTGCCCCTCCCCTCCTCCAATCCTGTGTCCACCAGGGCCCCAGATTAAACATCATGGCCCCAGATATATATATGTACTGGGTTTATTTTACATAGAGTTTAAGGTTCTGATTTAGCAGCTGGTGGGTATGTTGCTAAAGTGTTACGTTAAAGGTCCAGAGACAAAGAAGATGAGGTTTACTAGTTGCCCAAACCCTCATTCCAGCTTCATCCTTAATAGCAAGGCCATTTGGGCTGAAGAGGGGCTGGGGGTTGAGGGAGGTTGAAAATTCTATTTCTAGAGGATTATGGGTCTGTTGATTTGTTTTTGGTGAATTTGGCCCTGAGGCTCTCCCACTCTGAGTCCCTCCCAGTTCTACAGAACCTACCAGGCTGGGCTTAGAGGTGCTAATTAATCTCTTCCTGCCTAAACCCTGGAGCTCAGTCTCACAGCTCAGACGCCAGAGCACCTGTGGCCAGACTATTACCACTGCGTCCCCCAGCTGCTTCCATTTTCCAGGTCTCCAGGGTCAGATGGTATAGCTGACCAGCCCAGGGGCACCTAGGGACTGTTCCCACCCTCTTGAGAGCGGATTTGAGCGGTGCTGGCTGGCATTTTTGCCTCTCTCTCCCCACTCCTGAGCTCACACATTTACCAAATGCCAGTTCTGCTGCTCAAGATGGAGGTCACAAGGGTTCAGGTCGGCTCCGGGAAGCAGCTCAGCCCAGCTGCAATCTACCGGCTACCCGGCAACCTCCTGGGCGAGCGAGGGCAGGCTCCAGTTAGAAGGCGGTTAATCATGCGGGATGCAGGCATGGCTGGATGCCTGGCCTGGGGCTTTGGGGAAGAAATCCTGCCATCACACTTGGCGCAGCAGCTGCCTCCTTTCTGCAGAGCTGAGGCGCTTATAGTTTTCAGTGATCAAAGTGAAATGTGACAGCAGAGGCTACCTGTGTTCAGAGATAGGCTATCCCAAAGCACAGACCCCTGTGGGCTCACAGGAGGCTCCCGAGGCTCTTAGTTGCTCTGCCCAGAGAGAGGAGAGTTCCCTGCACCTTCTAGATCTCCGTCTTCCCTCCTAGGCCTCTTATCCAAGCCTCCAGTTTGGGTGATCCTGAGGGAACCACTTAGGAAAGGGAATGGTAATTCTTTCTGCCTATGCCTGGAATTTGCATAGTTACAGAGGAAGCAGTTTTTTTCAGGGTGTGAATGTGTGATGTACCTCAGAGCTGGTCAGTCGGGAATGGATCATGGTGCCAGGAAACTGCAGCCAGCTCAGCCTTGAGGCCTTGGCGTAGCTGAGCAAAGCAGCTGAGGATGGTTGAAAATGCTATTAGCAGGCAGCCTTTGTCCAAGTGAAAAAGTATACAGTGATTAAGAACTGAGCTGCAGAAGGTACATTCCAGGGACACCAAAGCTTTGCATACGGACAAAGCGCTTTTCACCTTCAAGACATTTGGCAAAGTGTAATCCAGTGGAATTTGGGATCCTTCAATTTCACGGACCATGGGCTCAGTGCCGGGTTCACAAACACCCACACACTCAACTCCCACCCTCCACTCTGATGAATCATTTCTGCTCTGCAGCCATCTTGATGGCTAGATGCCTGGAAGAAGGTGATCATGGCATCCTTTGTTTCCGAGAGGAAACACACAAAAGGAACAGCTTCCTTTTGTGCAGTACTTTAAGAAGAATCGACATGCTGCTTGACATGCTGTGGCTCTGTGCATGGCATGTCCAGATATTAATCAACAAAGCATGCACTATCTGGGTGACCGCGAGCTTTTGCCACTTACCTGTGAGACTGATGCTAAGCTCTTTGGCTGGGAGGAGGGCTGAGGCCCAGAGAGCAGCCCTGGGGGTCAGATGGCATATCAGGGGCAGCAGAGCCCAGCATTGGGGGCCCCAGAAAGGCCCTGTACAATGCTACTAAGACAGCAGAGACTAAGCCTCTGATGAGATTCTCTTGCTGATTTGCCCAGTGACATAAGACCAAAGTTACAGATCTCAAGTCCACCAAGTCAAAATCTAGGCTACTACAGGGAAGGAAATCAACCATGGTCGCCTCTAAGGGAAAGGAATGAAAGTGATTAGAAAGGGACACGAGGGGACTTTCTTAGGTGCTGGGGTGCAGGTTACATGGGTGCCTGTGCTTGTCAAATTCTTTGAGCCATATGCTTCAGATCTGTCCACAAAAAATGATTAGGAAAACAAAAACCACGGCTCGCACATCCTCTGGTGGAGTTACCTGTCCCCAACTCCTTCACAGTGGCGAGGTCCATATCTGCCTTTGGAGAAATTGGGTTCTTCCCCTCCAGGACAGGAGAAACCTGGATTCCCCTGCTGGGGTGACCAGAGCTCGCAACAGAACTAATTGGCAACACTAAATCTAGCCTTCCCTGACCCAAATCAATGCCATTGGTGTGACACACAGGCATTTTTCATTCTTGAAAGAAAAATGATGTTTTGCTGAGTAGGGCTCACTAAGTGTCCTCCCCAGGCACAAAGTGGGGGGCCCCAGAGAAACATTGTCCTTTCATGGAACCTATGTGTCCATGACACTACAGTTCATAAAAGGTGTGTGTGTTTGTGTGTGTGTGGACTTACAGGCCTGGGGGTGGTGGGTTGAGGGAGGCATGCTGGGGAGGGAGGTGCCTGAGAGCCAAGTAGAAAGATCGGGGGTTCTGCAGGTGGGGAGGAACCAAGGGCCTGACTTCATCAGGTGACTCCCTAGAGGCTGCCACCCCTTATGTCCCTTCTCCACTTAACAAAGCCAGACCAATGAGTTTAAAAAAGAGAATAAGGAATTCTGTGGTACTGCCTTTCTCAATAATGTTTAAAATTGGGGGGAGAGAGAAAGTGGTCACCTACTTGGGGGAGTTTAAGGATCTGAGAAACTCTGGCAGGGGATGGTAGGAAAATCCACGTGTAATATAGCATAGTTTCAAAATACTAGATTCTTCATCTCTTATCCCTATTCCCCACCTTTGTGAGGCAAGGTGGAACAGATGAAATGGAAAAACGAGGATTACACCAGGTCCATCCATGGCAGGGCTGGCCGAGGAGCATGGGAGGGCCGGGGCCATTCCTGGCTTTCACTCCCTTCCACGGTGAGGAGGGCAGGGTCCGTGGCAGAGCCCCTCCTCAGGTCTGTGTGACTCCCAGGTCCTCACCACGCTTTCTGATCTCTCAGGCATTGAAGGCCATTTTATGTGGTTTTAAAATATTCTCTTTATTCAAAGTTTTTATAAGAAGATAAACCACAAACATAAAACAACACCTATATTTCAAAAAATTCAGAAACAGGTGAAAAGTGAATAAAAAAAAGTTCACTGGCTAAGGAATTAACATGAAGTACACTCATGTATAATTAAACTCAAGTCTAGTAAAAAACAAATCAGGACTATGAGCCTGTGCAAGAGTAAGACCACATTCTACAAAAAGATAAAAAAATTAACTGGGCATTTTGCTGGGAACCTGTAGTTCAGGCTACTCGCAAGGCTGAGGCAGGAGGATCACTGGAATTCAGTGATTGAGGTTGCTGTGAGCTATGATGAAGCCACTGCACTCTAACCTGTGTGACAGAAGGAGACTCTGTCTCAAAAAAAAAAAAAAAAAGGACTATGATCAAAATGAAATAATGGATTCTTTAAAAACTGCCAATGGCACAAATACCCAGGCTTTGCCACATCATTGGTGGGTTATGGAATCTACCTGAACACAATTCCCATAAAATGTTACTGAACCATCAGTGAGTTCAGGCCCCTTACTCTACCCTGTACCGGCAACACTAGTGCAGTGGTTCTCAACCTGTGGGTCGCGACCCCTTTGTGACAGTGAAAATAACATCGCAGCATTAAGAAGGTTGAGAACCATTGTACTAGTGCTTCTGAAAATGTTCTTTAACATTTTTGAATTTACAGAAGATGAGTTACTAGTTCTATTTGGATCAAATATAAAAAGACCAGCCTATCTCTGGATCTCCCAGGACTTTTCTCTTTAAAGTTTTTATTCTGTTCAATGGGGTGGCATCAACATGGCATATACCCTCCCTTCTCTGGGCCCTTATCTTTAAACTGCCCAGGTCTTGGTGGTGGCAGGGTGGGGATAATCCCATGATCAGGGACACAGGGAAGTTACTAACAGCTCTCCATAGATTGATCCTTAAGAGGACTGAGAGCTGGAGTGTAATCCTTGGGGGTCAGATGGCATATCAGGGGTAGCAGAGCCCAGCAATGGGGGTCCCAAGAAGGCCTTCCATGGTGCTGAGGGAGCAGAGACCACTAAGCCTCTAATGAGATTCTCTTGCTGAGTTGCCCAATGACATAAGACCAAAGTTACAGATCTCAAGTTTGCAAATACTGGCCATAATGTCCATAGCATCCCTGCCAGTTAGATGTCCTATAAACGCCACCAAGCAGAGAAGGAAACAGACTCCCACCGAGGTTGAGTGACTTGCCTGAGAGCACACAGCTAATCAGTGGCAGGGCCGACTGGGGACCTGCACACCTTCTCTTTTGCATGTGGCTGTCACTCTCAAGGAAGAAGGCAGATGGAAACTCTATTCAGGGACTAAGGACCCAGGCCCACCCACACTAGGCAACTCTCTGGACACTGTAGGCTCATTTTCTCAACCTCTCTGAGAAAGCAACATTAGCTCTTGAGTACACTTGAAGCCATCCCCGGGGTTTCTCCCCTGATGAGGCGCTTTCTCTCACCCCATCTGGGGATCCTGAGAGAGGGGTGGTACCCTCTTCTGTCTGACAAGTCTGGCAAAAGGAGCCCTGGGCTATGGCCCTGAGGTCATCCGGGCTTGATGCATATGGATTTAAGGCTGTCGGTCAGGACAGGTGATGCCACCATTGTTTGTGGCTCTGTGTTGTGGGGGCTGATGCCTCTGGGAACACACATGGTGACTGTTCCAAGGAAGACAGAAGCAGGTGCGATGTTTACCTATCTAACCTGGAGCAGGCAGCGGGGCCTTACTCCAATTAGCACCAACCTCACTTCAAATCATTCCAGGGCAAGTGTCTAAGTCGGGGTGCCACCCCAGCCAGGTGGGAGCCCTCCTCCCCAGTGCTGTTCTTTGCTCCTCTGACCTCTACCCCCACCATGCTCAACTTATGGGGCTCTTGGCAGAGGCCAACATCTGCCTGCCGGGTTTGGTGAGTGATGGGGGACCTTCCTCATAGCCCTCTGAGCAGGGACAAGGAGATGGACTCCAGTAGAGATACTGTGGACAGCCAGGACTCAGCAGCTGAGCCCCACTTTCACAGTAGACTGGCCAGGACAGACTGCCTGGCCTCCTTTCCCAGTTGTGCGTTTCCATCTTCCCTGCTGCTCTTCATCCCTACGCAGTGGAAATACCCCCTTTTAGGCCAGATCTCTGCTCTCATCCAACTGCACAACTCTGCTGCTGTTTCCACACTCGGCTTGCAGGAAGCTGTTGGTGGCCCCAGGAGTGGAGTTCTGTCTGCAAGACCCCTCGGTGGCACGGCCTCCGGTGGCCACTCCATGCCTGTCTCTTCCCCTCCTCCTCTTCCTTCCCAAATGTACGTTGGCATCTAAGCTCTGATTCACTTCAAATTAGGCAAAGGCCGAAAGACTCTAGGAAACAGGGACATGGCTGTGTTGCTATTGGCAACAACTCGATGCTACTTTTTTCCAGCTGGGAAGTTCAAATAACCCTTGACTATGACTGCAGGGGAAAGTGCCGCTGCAGCTCAGTAACTCGGGAGGGTGGGCGGAGTAGCAAGAGAAAGTCACCTATTTGGCAGTGTGTGGTTTTCCCGAGGACCTATGAGAACTCCAACTCTGTCCTCCTAAGGGCAGTTATCACTTCACTCCTTAAACATATTCAGTCAAGACATGCTCATTGGTTGGGGTCCCTGATTAAGCCAGTTGCCAAGACAGAGCCTAGAAGGTACAGTCAACCTGCTCACCCTCCAATCCCCCTAAAAATGCATAGTACCTTAGTGACCATCCATTCCCCTCGAATGCACATGTGAAGGGGGCCGGCCCCTTTCTCTTTTCTCCCTCCTAGCAGGAATGCCACTCAGCAGGCATTTCTCCCAGATGCATTCCTAACCTGAAAATGTGCAGTGGCATTTTCAAGAAACGCCGTGATAGAAACTTGCATTGCTGGGATTCCTAGCCAAAGGGAACCTTCTTACTTACTCTCCTACAGATTCTTTCCACATGTTGCTGATATATGTTGGGTCCCCAGGGGACAGTGGAGGGTCAGTGTTTCCCAGCTTCCATCTCCCCTGGTGGTCTAGCATGGTGAGATGTGTGATGTCTGAGTTTCCTGTGGGACTCAGGCCTGGGCCCACAGAGGAAGAGCTATAAAATCTTCAGCCTGGAGATGAAGCCTGAGGAGGCTGTTACTGGATTTAAAAGCATCTTCAAAGGTGGGAGGCATTTCTGTCCTGTTCTGGTACGGTATGAGGAGAAGCGGGCTCCTGGATCCATACTTAAAGCTCCTGGGATGAAGGACTCATCACAGCACCATTTCTGGAACCCTCAGCTCCTTGTTTCTTAGTGAGGAAAAACTATGGGTGCAAGAAATGTGCAGAAAAAAGTAGGGACACCAAGAAATGGGTCCTGCTGACTATCCCCAGAACCAGGGCATGAAGACAGGAAGGGTGGGAGAGCCGAGGCCATGGACAACAGGTGATTTCTTTTGGATTTTGGGACGCCTTCTGTGCAGAAAGAAGGATCCCGAAGGTTAGAGAGTGTGCAAACGCCGGGGTCACTCACCCACTGCTGGAAGGAAGCCACCTCGGGGGTGAAATGCAGCGGCCATTCTGACTCTGCGCCAGCAGCACTGGGCAATTGTGTTTTTAGGAAGGGAAGTGAAGAATAACTTAACCAGCTGAAACCGTGAAGACCTGTGGCTTTAGAGGAGCCCCTGCCCAGACCCGCACACAGCGGCAGCAGCATGCAATCCACACGGCACAGGCCCCAGCGGGTCAGCAGTGGACACACGCACCATGCGCTGGACACGGAGGCGAGCGTCAAGCAGGCGCCATGCACCCTGCCCCGGTTCACGGCACGCTTCCAGCCCCGGCGCTCACAGAAGCGTGGCATGCAAGGCGCGTAAGCATCGCGTGATTGGCTCTAGTTTTATGTCAGCTCCTAAGACGCCAATCCTTGACAAATACTTTCAACTGAAAGCGTTTACCTTAAAATGCATATACGTGTATAAAAACAATATTCCCCATACAAAAGCCTCACACTTGTGACAGTGGATATGGCCTCTCCATTGTTTCTGGGGGGCACTACAAAAGCAGAAGGATCTGCGCCAGTGGGACTGGTTTATCCAAGGATTTCAGAGCACCCCCGCCACTTGCTTCTGACTTGTCCGGTAAGCTCATCTTGAAAAGAAAGCTGTGTTCATCTGGCAGGCGGAGCAACTGGACTTGCTGAGGGGGCATTGCTCAGGCAAGCTCCTCAGAGGCGAGTGTTTCTGGGAATGAGGAGTCTGTCCTGGAGACGGCTGCGTTTGGAGTATTGGATTCCATGTTCTTATCAGGGGTAAAAGCATTTTTGATCTATGTCTTGTAGCTGGAGGCATCTTCGGGTCCTGAACTTCCTTAGGGGACCAAATGCCAGACCCCACCGACATCTATAACGTTTGACCAGGGCCTCTGCCTGCCTCACAGCTTCTCAGAGGCTGACAAGCCCCACACCTCCCACAGCTTCCTGGAAGGTGGTTGAGGGCTCCAAGAAATCAATCACAGAGCAGAAGTTGGCCTGCTGGGGACCACAGTCCCTTCATTCCCAGGGAAAACAGAGTAACTACCTCTCTGAGTTGACATTAAAAGTAAGCCAATAATAATAGTTACCTTTATTGAGTGGTTACCGTGGGCCAGGCCCTGTAATAAGTGTACTTGGCGTACACTGTAGTAGACGAGATCCCCACTCACCCACCCTCAACCACAAAAGAAAGATGATGATTCCTGCCTCGCAGACCATATTGGAAATTAAATGGGGGAACAAGTACAGGGCTAAGCATGGGCTTCCAATAACACTAAGAGCTGGACCTGCTTGGGCACATGCATGTAAACTGTGCTAAGCACTTTATGTATTTTTCCCCCAGTTAATTCTTTACTCTTATCTCCCTTTTATAGATGAGGAAACTGAGCCTTAGAGAAGCTGCCCACGTCACACAGCTAAGGGACAGGGCTGGAGGTGGATCACAGGGCATCTCAGGCTAAGCTAGCCTGACAGCAGAGCACTGTGAGCTCCACTGAATGGCAGCACTCGCTGTCACGCCCTCACTTCATGCTGTCACCTACATTGACACCTTGCCCAAGGTCTTACACTAATCAGGTGGAGAAAAAGGGATTGAACTGGGGCTGCCTGTCTCTGGCTTAGCTACTTCTCTGCGTGGCAGTGGGCACCAGAAGGACATGGTTCTCATGGGGGCAAAGCAAGCAGGTGGTCTTCAATAGTGGACAGCAATGCTATTGTGGGGACTGTCACTGCCCGGTTTTGACGTCTAACTCTAGGTGGTTAGTGCTGCCCAGTTACAACCCGTCTCCTTTCTCTTTCAAGACAAGGGCAGTGAGATAAGTGGCCACCATCAAGGTAAGGAGCAGCCTGTATGGCATTGCCATCAGTCACGAGGGACCAATCAGGGCCCTCCCCAAAGCATGCTCTGGCTGGAGCAAGAGGCACATCACTGTGCAGGCACCTTCGCAATCCCCAGGGAATGTGGAGATGAAGGGGACCCTGACATCAGAGCTGGACGGACCTGCAGAAGAACAGGTCGGGGGTCTGGTCTGTAGGCCACCAGTCATCCCACACTCCTTCTTGGTGGTCCCTCTCATGATGTCCTCTAGAGAAGGTAACTATTGGAGAAAGCTATGATCGAGGGCTAGCAAATAATGAGATCCAAAGCTGTGTCATTGCCAAGGAAACCTCCACCAAGCGTGTGACCACCAGCTTGTGACTGCTGATGGATGCTAATGGATGACTCCTTTACACATTTAGAATTATGAAAGCCCCAGAACCTCCCAGGATCACCCAGGAAGGAGAACCTATCAAGATTTCCCCGCTACTTCTGCTACAGATCAGCAGGTTGGGTTTAGTTTTGTGCTGGATGCTCCATCTCTATTTCCCAACATAATCTGCTCTGATGCTAGGGCTTTCCATCCTTGCGTGCAGGATGCCTTCTCCTACTAGGCATGGGGATTCAGATGCACCATGCTCTTGGTGCAAATGAGAGAGGCCAGGGGCAGGGTTTATACTGGTCCTCCAACCCTGTGAATGAGTATGGGTGCCCTGGAGCCCTGCTCCTCCTTCCTCCCACCTCTCACACCCAGGCACCAATTGTGCCTGACAGTTTTAAAGGAATGTCTGAGAGAACTTAGCAACAATCAACTCTGATGGGGCTTTCTTTAGCTTTAAAAGTGTCTTATTACAACTTTGCTGACTTTACCATGATCGCCATGTTTAATGAGAGGCCTCAAAGAATCTGAAAGTAAAAGATGAAGAGAGAGAAAAAAGCCACAAGCTGTAATCACCATAATTATACAATCCCACGATGAGTTGAAAGCAGCCCTGGTGAGGCCCAGAGAGGAGGGAATGTCATCTGCAATTGGGCTGGTTCTCAGGACAGCTGGAAAGAATGTGACATGGACCCCTGAGTCGGGTGAGGATGCGGTCCTGGGCAGGGCTCAGAGAACAGGAGCCTGGCAGGGCAATTTCTCCTCTATCTGAGGTCTCTGGGGGTATACTCTGTTCCTGGCCAGATCGTCCACCTGGAATCTGCAACTGGCATTGTGTAAAAGGCAAGTGCACTTACTATCTTTTTTGCTTTTAGCAAAACACGATTTCTGGATGAGAACTATGACAGGCCAAACTTTCTGCAACCCAGGGCCAGGGCACCTCACGATTACAGTCACCCCAGCCATGCTCAGCCTCTGCATTACAGCCACCAGCCTCCCATGCCAACAGGCACCTGTGTCCTCCACTTGCTAACCTCCTTTTAGGCTGCCCTATTGCCCAGAGCCCAGCTGCTGCAGCAGCAAAGGGCTCAAGAAAAACAGACAAACAAAGGCAAGGATGACATGTGAAGGGCAGTAATTCCACTTTTTGACAGTGCCCTTAGCTTTGAGTGTGCCATTATCTGGCTTTTTCTCCCTCCAGGCAGGGCCTAATCTGAATCTTTTGGATTCCTCCCCTCCAAACTCAGCAAACTCCCTTCATAAAATCCATTCTCCTTTTCCACAACTCATTTATAAACAGCAGTATGAAATGCAATAAGACTCATTTAAGAAATATCCAATGCAGTGTAGGATTCCTGTTGCAAGAGACCAGGGGACCTGGTGTAGAAGGTGACTGCGGTATCCTGGGCCCGCCACTACTGCGAGTGTCCATTCTGTTTCTGTAAGCCCAGGAGTTCATTGCTCCTTGAGGTGACATAGTCCTTGCTGTGGAGTGGCTACTGTTAGAATATTTTTACTATTTTTAGTAGAGTAACATTTCTCATAATTTCTAGTCATTTCTTCTAGTTTTGCTCTCTGAAGCAATCCAGAAATGTCCACTCATTCTGGAAGAAAAATGCAGATAGATTTCACGATGGCCGTCAGGTCTGGAGGGGGCACCTCTGCTCCAGTTTCTTCTGACACGGCTTCCAGAGTCCCTTTCTCTCCCTAGTTATTTTCTTCTGAATGTTCTAGTTCCTGATAACATGTAGGGCAGCGGTTCTCTACCTGTGAGTCGCGACCCCTTTGTAACAGTCCTTTGTAACAATGAAAATATATCCTGCACATCAGATATTTACATTACGATTCATAACAGTAGCAAAATTACAGTTATGAAGTAGCAATGAAAATAATTTTATGGTTGGGGGTCACCACAACATAAGGAACTGTCTTAAAGGGTCATGGCCTTATGAGACATTAGGAAGGTCGAGAACCACTGCTCTAGAGCAACACAAAATTCCTCTCTTCTCTGACTGTTCACATGGCCTAAAATTGCCTGTTTTTAAGTGGCTTCATTCTGCTTTTTTCATTAAGCAAACCCAGAATAGCTTTACTTGAATTATAGTAAAGGCAACAAATGCTATCCTATAGTTGTGAAACTGAATTTTTTGAAAACATAAACATTATCTGGTAAAATTGTATGTAATTGTTTTTGACCCCTCATCCCAGCTGAAGGAGATGCTTTTCAAATACAATTCCAAGGTATGCCAAGTGAGCCATACTTTCCAGGCCTGGATCTTGGAATATGGTTGGTTGGTTTGTCTCTTCACCCAGGTTATCAAAAAGGACATTGGCTGGTCCATGGCTGGACTGTCTGGCCTACCACCAGAGCCTGCCTTTCCAGCTGACATAGATGGATTGACTTCCCGCTCACCAGCCACTAAGACCCGGAATATACTCGCCTCGCCTGTATATGGGCAAACAGAAGGAAGTGGAGGTGGGCAGGGAGAGGGGGGCAGGAGAGAACATTTCCAACTCTACTGCGCTACTAAAAGGTCACAAACAAGTAGCTGCCGGAGCAGGGGATGCAATTATTATGGTTACCATCCTACACCTGTCAGGGGATGTGGCGAGTTCTGGCAAAACATTACATCAGCGGGGCCCATGCCCATTTCAGGCCATCGGGCTGTTGCTCAGGCCGACAGGATTTGACCATGATGAGATGACAGAGCATGAACAAAACCACTGCTCTGTGGGCCCTGCCACTGCCGGGTGGCTGCACACTTCTACCCTGTCTTACCTTCCCACCCAACGTGGGCTCACCAACCACACACCTAAGATTTTTTCTTTTATTGGCTGTTGGGCAGAAACCACAAAACTGAAAGTCCCACTGGTCTCTGAGCTCCCCTGCGGAGTTCCATGCAGCTGCACTGCAACACCGATAGACTGTCCCTCCCTGTGAGCGCAGAGCTGCCCGGTGCCCAGAATGCCGCCCCTTCCTGACATGACTCAACCTTGGGAGACTCAGTAGCTGCGTGAAAGAGAGGAAGTGTGCCTAGATGTTGCACCAGGAGATTGTTTTGGGAGGAACTTACTTATTAGCCTTTGAAGTCCTTAGACCTTAAGCTCTGTGACTTCCCTCTGATTTCTCCAACGTGGACAATAGGCAGAGCTGAGTCTCCTCTCTGGACCTTAACATTGGCAGCACTGTACCCTTCCTAGGTGCCTACCATCAGAATCTTCTCTTTTCTGGCCCTTCTGTTGTGATGTTGCTGCTCTCCTGACAGGGACTGAAGCAGGTTCTGTCCTGTCTGTCTGTCCCTTGGCACAAGTGACAAGGAGCAGGCTGAAACCCCAAAGCCCATCAGCTTCTTCTACAGTGAGAGCACCTTTCTAGAAGGGCGTCTCTCCCGTGTGGGGTGGCAGGAATGCAAGGCCGTGGCAGAAAGGCTGCAGGCCACCTCCTAAAATAGATCCTCCACCTGGCACGTGCTGTTTACCCCCAGCCTGCCTTGCTGGTGACTTGGCAGGGTTCGCAATTTGGATCAGAATCCATGGCTGTAAACACACAGCTATGCCTTTCTACCTCAGAGAAGTCTGATTTTCACTTGACTGCCTGGCACATTGGGCCTGGGGAAGGCAGGAGAGGGTATGGGTGGGGGCAAGGGAGGCTGGAGGGGGAGGGAGGGAGTAGCTGCTCTGTAAGGACTGGCTCATCCCACATGTCCGGAAGCTGAATCATCACCGCAGGGGTTTCTCTCTGAGTGGACGCTCTTGGGGAAGGCTTTTTGGCTGCTTTTGGCTGACAGGCTGAATCATCAGCTACAACAGCTGTGTGTTGGGGGAGTCCTCCTTATGAGAGAAATGGAAGGGTCTAGGGCTTAGTGTTTCAAAAACGACAATCAACTTCTGGCCCTTTTTGATGAATAAAAACCTTACCTTGCCCCAGAGTTTCAGAGAGATCCCTCCCCCGTCCTTGCCATGGGGAATCAGTTTGTCACTGCATCTTCTCTGTACCCCACCAGCCACGAGGATTCTGTTTCTTATATTTTATAGTTTGTTTATAAAATATAGATTTTTAAGTTTTTGCTTTCCAGATAGAAAATTATTAGAATAAATATGCTTTTTCTAATTTTACATGGAGCCAAGAAAAGAGAGGACAGAGACCAGAGGAGGCTTAACCTGGTCTTAACCATGGACTTAACCACTGACTGTAACCAGGACAACACTGTCTTTCATACCCTTTCCCCATCTCTAAAAGAGTACAGTGACAGGCTGATCTAGGTTCCCTGGGGAACCAGAGTGTCTGGTGGCAGGTGAGAGCAGAGTGACGCCAGGATTCCCAAACGCTCACATTTCGTTCCTTTTCATGCCCAAGGGACCATGGGAACCCTGTAGTGCAGACAGTGGTGGGACTACACCAACCTAGTGCCCACCCTTCTGCCCAGCTGACCTAGACAAGTCTCTTCCTGACACACACAGCCAGGCATCCAGACAGAGCTTAGGGGTCGCAGAACTGGCCAGGTGGACAGGTGGAGGCCTCACCCGCTGTCTTTGTGAGTACCCCCATCCTCAGCTGCTCATGGTGTAGGAGTGAGCCCGTAACACCTGAGTGGGGGCTGCCATGTAGGTGCAGACAGCCTGGGGTGCTTGTTCCTCTCGCCAGCACTTGTCCAGGGGTTGTAAATACACCCATCTCAACTCTGCTCATGGTTTATTCCCCAGCCTCAAGGGGAGATCAGGTAGCTTAACTGGAAAGAAGGCAGCACCTCTCTGATTCTACAGGATGATTCTACAGCTCAGCAGTCTCAGGATGGAGAGAAGAGACCCTCAGAACACTCCCTACTGGAAGGGGCCATAGACATGATCTAGGTCTAGTCCATGTCATACAGAGAAGAAATCCAGGGCCCAGAGAGGGTTAGTGATTTGCCTGTGGTTACATAGCCAGCAAGCTGAGACCCGGAAGCAGGAGCCATTCACTCTGCTTAGGGGCTGCTGAGGTGTTTCAGAGCCCCAGGAGCTGCCCTTGCTGCTCAAGAGAGGCAGATGATCATCTTTGCCCTTCCAAATACTGCTGTGGACGTCCACATCCATCTCCAGCCAGGGCCATGTTTTCCCTACAGCTGATCTCCATGCTCTGAGATGGGAGAGGCTGGCACTAATGTCTGTGAGCCCGTAGTCCTAAAGGGGTCTAAAGATTGTTTGTAATAAAAATTAACCACTGTGAAGCTGCTGGAGGCCTGAAAAGATTTTCTCAGCTGACATCAAAGCGCTGGGCGGAGTCCGCTGAGTGTGGGTATTACACTCACTCCACCAGGGCAAGCTGTGAAATGCTGAGGGGGAGGTAAGCCCAGGGAAGGAGTTCCGCTGCTGGGCTGGCCAGGTCCTCTGCCCTCTTCCTCCCCTGCCAGGAGCCTGGCTCTCCACTTCTGCACTGGAGCTGGGGGTTTTCCTGCGGGTCTCTCTGGAAGGGGGCGGGGGGTTGTTGACTTCTGGCTTCATTAGCTTTTCCTTGGCTTTTGGCTGGGGAGGAGGGGGCGAGGGAGGGTGAGTGGCAGCTGGCTCCCAGAGCTTCCTGCCCTCCATCTGACTTGCCTGCTGCACTCCTTGGAGGCCAGGACAGGAGAAACCTGCCTCAGAGATGCACTCTGCACTTGCCAAGCATCCCTCAGCTTCTGGCCTTTGCTGCCGCGATCCCAAGGAGCACCTTGGCAAAAGCTAAACTCTCATGTTCTCTTAGGAGGTGGATGAACGCCTGATCTTCATCTCCCCTCTCCTCAGTGGCCGCCAGAGCTTGCTTAGGCACCAGCAACCACATTTCCCATCTTAGGAACCCAAGGCGGGGGGTCTCATGAGGCCAGCTGAGGTGTCGACCCCAGGAAAGGCCTCCAGAAAGCCCATTTTCTCCTAACTGACCTGCCCTCACTCTCTGTGACCTTTTCCCGGGAACTGTACACAAGGAGCCGAGGACTTTCTCCAGCTTCTCCTGCAGCCACTGTCTCCAAAGGAAAAATCACATTGTTGCTATTGTGGCTTGGATGAGGACTCTTGGCTCCCTCCACGCACCTTCCTTGGTCCTCAGCATCAGAGTTAGGTCTGGGGGAGGCCCTCACCCCTTTGGGATAGACCCTGGGGAATCTGAAGGAAAAGGCCCACCTAAAAGAGAGTATGTGGTGGGATAGGGTAGGGCAGGTGAGCGTCTCAGTTCTGGGCATCCTTGTGTCCCCTTTGTCACTTGTCAACCATGAAACCAGGGAGATGGTAACTTGGCCAGAGGTATCAAGAAATAGTCTTCAGTTAGAGAAACTGCCTTAGGCTTGGTGCCTGTGCTTCATGGTTATGGCGCCAGCAGGGCCTGCTAAACAACAGTGACAATAAAAACAAAAAAACAGCCGGGCATTGTGGCGGGTGCCTGTAGTCCCAGCTACTTGGGAGGCTGAGGCACAAGAATCGCTTAAGCCCAAGAGTTTGAGGTTGCTGTGAGCTGTGATGCCACAGCATTCTACCGAGGGCCACATAGTGAGACTCTGTCTCAGAAAAAAAAAGAGAGAGAAGCTGCCTTATATCCCTGCAGAGTGAATGTGAAGAGAAGGTATAAAGTGAGGCCAAGGCAGCCCACTAGCCGGGTGTTTCCTACTGGGAAAGGAAGCGTCCCAGGAAGCTCCCAAGGAGCAGGCCAAGGGAGGGACAGGCCCCAGTTCCTCTGGCCCATGGCTATGTCTGCAGATCCCCGGGAGGTGTGTTCCCACTGTTTCTCCTCCTGAAACTTAGGCTTCCTGGACAGCGGTGTGGCTTATTCACTGCACAAGGGCAGCTGAGGGTCAAGCAGGGGCTGAAATCCAGCCTGTGTTTCCCTTGGCCGGCTGGGCCCACCAGAAGAGGTCCTGTTTTCTGTTTTGAATAAAGGCACAGTATAGGCTAGCTGTGCTCTGTCATAGACCTTACTTATACCTGGTTCAGAACCTGGGCCCCCCCTGTTGAACGGGAAGGATTTTAGTTGGGCTCTAGGGTTTCAGTTCGCCAAACACCGTGATGCCTGGCACAGCATTCCCAGGCATACGTGGGCTTTCACATTCAAATCTGGGGTGACTTAGAATGAAACTTCCAACAGTAGGAGAAGCTCACACAGTGCTGATTCTACTGACGGGAGAGTGCCTCCTACACCCAAACCAGGATGGGCCTAGAAGCTTCTGTGAACTCCAGTAAACTACTCATTAGGATCTCATGTAAAATGAGGGGGCATCTTTGGCCTTCAACAGACACTAACCCCACATCAAAAACACACCTTGAGAATTCCAAAAAACGATTTGCTTTCTCCAAATGCTCCTTCTTTTCCAAGAAAAGAAAGAACATTTGCAAGTTCTGGGGAGAAATTATGGATTCAGATGATATAGCTACCCAGACCACCTCAGTCACTGTGTCTTGTCATTGATTTGTCCTAAGTAGTAGTTGGTCACATGTCCTTGGTCTGTGAGCTGCCTACCCTCACTTCCTCTTTTTCCATTATTAGCTTCACAGCGTGGGTGATCTTCTTACTCATCTTTCCTACCATTTAGTCTTATGTCCTGCAGTATGTAGCAGATAAAGCATTCATGTAGCTCTTCTCCTAGAGAAATCAAACACTTAAATAACACTCAGAGACTGGATATCAGCGTGCAAGGCATGCTGGTTGGCTGCTTAGCTTCATTTGATTAGAACACTGGGCTGTTGACGGAAAATTTTTGGGTTGTTTACCCTTAGGTAATCTGAGAGCCAATACTGTTCCACGGCCATAGGCCATGTCCCCAAACTTAGCTGTATCTTATGGAGACGTGGTATTACCCAAGGGTACAAGGGGTAGCGATAGATCAGTGGGAATGTGTAACACTGGAATCACCCGTTAGTGTCTCCTGTTTGTAAAAGAACAGCAGAGAATTTAGGTATTTTTTTAAAGTCTGGGCCTGCACACTTTTAGGAGTATGCC
This sequence comes from Loris lydekkerianus, assembly GCA_963574355.1. Taxonomy (NCBI): domain Eukaryota; kingdom Metazoa; phylum Chordata; class Mammalia; order Primates; family Lorisidae; genus Loris; species Loris lydekkerianus. The sequence goes on along the minus strand of CAUYPK010035179.1, from coordinate 63,357 downwards.
CTGAAAACGTCTCTGTAATTTTTCCCATGTGCACACTTCAGACACTTGTGGGTGGGTGTCTGGTGCTTTTCTTGTTCTAAATACTTTGTCAACAAATGTTTGAGAACCACCAAGCCAACACCACTTCCGGGATGAAGGGAAATCAACAAATGCTCCTCACAGAACTCCATCGAGACCATTCTGGCCTTTCCCAATGCCCACAGCTGGTGAAGAGCAGCCTGAAGATGTTGGGACATCTCGTCCAAGTGCCAGGTGTCCTCGCATACCCTCAGACTGCATGTCAACCTGAAGAGCCTCCCTGGGGCTGTCAAAGCTCTGCTTTCCTACAGTCTGCTTTGGAGCACACTGTGCTCTCAGCTTATCAAGAAAACCTCCAAACATCCTCTACCCATGAAGCAGCCAGGCCTCAGGAGAGCAGGAGAGAGATGGGCGCTCACCACTTTCTATCGGGCCACTGTGGGGTATAGGACGTCCCCAGGCCTTGCCTCTGACAGCCTGTAGCACCTTCTTGGTGTGCGAAGTCACGTGGCCGTGGCAAACCAGCCATGGAGTTGGACAGGAGACCACCAGGCCTTGAATTCTGCATGTTCTGATTTCTCATGAGGAAAAGCCTCAGACAGGGAAGACCAAAGAGAAGGATGAGTACCGCTATTTTAAGTGCCACCCACTAGAGTCATTGTGATGTCTAGTGAATTCAAAATATTGTTTACATGCACTTAAAATGCATGTCACTATGGCAGGTAAATGACTAGGTTGGTTTCAATACAGAATTCTTAGAATTTGTGTTAAAAGGGTGCAATAAGGATGTTAATCATACCGTAGTCAGGTTTTAGAAGGACTTTTCTCTTCAACAGAGAGGAAAGAAAGAGCAAAGAGGTAAGTCCGCATCAGGGGACTCCTACCCTTGGAGAAGGGGATGTGGCCCATTCCCTGTGGGCTCCCTGTCCCTGCTCCTTGGCTGCCATCTAGGCTCCCTGTGGTTTGATGTTGACAGGGTGGCTGGGCCTTAGGAAGTCCGCAGCCAGCTTGTGATGAGTCAGTGAGTGAGTGGGATTAAGTGTTTCCCGTGCACCCAGATCTGCGCTCAAATCCAGGAGAGATCAGCATGGAGAGAGGCCTCCCTAGACCACGGTAGAGTCTCCACCCCCTGCTCGCCGTGTTACCCTAGGTCTCCTCATGTGCCACCATGGGCCCTACCACGCTCAGAGCGGGGTGCGTGGGGGAGAGCCACCCTCCTAGCTAACTGGAACCTGCAGCCTCCCTTTCCTCAGGAACTTGGTGAGACCTTGCTGCTGGGGAATTCCGGGGACACTGCTAGGATTCAGCTACTGCCCTTTTCTCCTTGTCACACTATGCAGGTGAGTCTGATGGGGGCTGGGTGGGGCACAACAGCTCATGCAAAGGCGACGCACACACACGCCAGCCAGACCACACTGCCAGAACCCATGAAGCACGTGCTTTCTGCACACAGAAAAGCCCCCCAGTCCCAGCAGCCTCAGCGTGCCCCGCACCGGTGTGACTGCCAGAGTTCACAGAGGGAAATTTGGCTGTTTTTGATTTGTTTGTTTGGGTGTTTTTTAGATGAGGTACGGTTCTGAGCCAATTTATTTCATGGTGTAGTTCAATGGCCTTGTCCCCGGGCTGCTGCAGAAGTTGCACAAGTTGCACAGCCCCGCGGACACCAGGGTCCTTCCTCCGCAAAGCCCAGGACAGAAGATCAAATGCCCAGGCCTGAGGCCGGGTGATCAAGGGTGCACCTTCTGCAGCCGGAGCCGCTGGCTCTTTTGCAAATTCACCCTAGAAGAAAAGCTGCAGACACTCACAAAAGGAAAGGGCTGAGTAGAGGGGAAAAGCACTGGACTCCCTCCCTCCCCAAAGAAAACAACAATCAAAACACACACACACACACACACACACACACACACACACACACACTAGAAAGAAAGGGAAAAAAAAACCAAAGCAAAAGAAACGTTGAGGGAAGAAAACCAACTGAACTTACCACACTGCGGGTGAATTTTTCTAGGGAAGTTCTACGACCTTGCTCACTTTCTGGCTTTAGGAAAAAAAAAAAAAAAGGTAGGGAGAAAAATACAGTAAAAAAAAAAATCTTCAGCTTACACATGGTTTCCAAACATCAGCAGCCGCAGCTAAAGAAGAAGAAAAACAAAAGCAAAATGGGGCAGAAAAAAATGGGGAAAGAGAAGCAGCCAGAGGTGTTGGCAGAGTGGGTGGGAGCAACAGAAGGCAGGAGGCCAGGAGAGACGGTGGCCTCCAGGCAGCAGGAGCAGAGGGCAGAGGGTGCTTCTCCAGGGCCCTCGAAGCATTGCAGGGCTTGGGTGAGGAGCCACCATGGCTTTGCAGGGACCGCTGCAGTTTTGAGTGCCTGGCTCACCACTGTCAACTGGTCATGCCCTTAGGCAGGAGTCCTGGTAGTTATGGCCATGTGTCCCCAGGTGGCCATCGAGGGGCTCTAAGTGGTAACGCAGAACAGACTAGCTGGGAGGGCCATGTGGGGTTGGGGGGATGCTGATGGTAGGGCAGGAAGTGGCCACTGGGGAAGTGAAGTCATCTACTCAGCCACTAGCCTGGTCAGGAATGCTTTCTCTCTTGAGATTTCCCTGCCCAGAGGCAGCCAGAAAGTTTGCTAGCATCAATGACTTCCTAATGACCCTCGTTCTACATCCTGAGAGCAGGAGGGTCTACCATGTCCTTTATAATGACAAAAGGTCTCCAGCCTCAGAAGACAACATGGGAATTGTTCTAAACAGAAAATGCTCTCTCAGTGTCCCAGCAGGTGATGCCTTCCCAGATGTACTCAGGCAGGCTGGAGGTGGCTCTGGGAGCTCCTGGGGAACTCTCAACAGGGACCAGAGGTGGCAAAGCCCTGACACGTTCTTCTGGGCCTATCTGCCTCTGCCACTGGAGGGAGGGAAATGTGGTGTGCTCCTGACTGCAGCCAGCATTTCCCACCTGCAGGGGTCCTAGGAGAGTAGAATGACACCCAGATACCTGTGCATTTGTCCTGAAGCCCTGTTCCAGGGTCCTGAGCCTGAGGCTGGGATTCGAAGAGTACACACACTCACATAGACACAGACACACACACTCAGCAAGTAACTGAAATAGGGGCGCTGAAGAGGCAGCCAGGTGTCTGTAGGTCTGCTGAAAGCAGGGAGTGCAGGCTGGAGGCAGCCATCTGTCTGTGGGGAGGAGATCGGAGGCTTCCTTGGCCCCCCCTCCTGCCCACGCCACCTCCATCAGCTCAGCCAGCTGTTAGGGCAGGTGTGAGGCTGCGGAAGGAAAACAACACAAACGACTCGCTGCCACAGGGTTGGGCTGGGCTTTCCTCTTGCACAGGGAACCAAAGGATCCATGCTTGGCCCTGGGTCCCATAACAAGTCTCCATTCTGGGGATGGCAGGACTCTAACTTAATCCTATGACAGCCCACGAGCCAAACACTGGGCTCCAGTGGGGCCGGTCCCAGCCCCTGCATTCTGTGCTTATTCTTGGGCTCTGGCTATGGAGCTGCTCACAGCTGGGAGCCACTGCCCTGATAATTCAGGTCCTCTGCTTTGCACAGGCCATCAAGCTGCACTGGAAAACCATCCTCATTGGTACTTAATTGTCCTGGAGTAGCCTTCAAACCCAGATCAACTGCCTCTGGAGAACCTGGCTTTTCAGAGTGACTATGCTTTATTTCGGAAATATTAGGGAAAAGGATGAACTAGGGATGAGGGATCAGAAGGCTGTGCCTCCAGACTCCAGCTGGGGGCAGAACCCTGCAGAGAAGTGAGGCTGATTGGACTTTCTCTCTTAGCTGGAGGTTGGTTGCGAATCTTGCATACCCTTTAAGACCTGGACATTGATATCACATGCCAAGTCTGCTCCTGAAGTCACTCTATGCCTACCTTAAAGTGCCGAGTTACACATCAGGTCCATACCTGGAGACTCTCGGGAGGAAATGGAAGGAGAGAGCAGTTTTTGTCACTGTTTTAGGGAACGACTCCTCGATGTTGAAAGGTTGATGGTTATTGCAAGGGCTTGCTGCCTTGAGAACAACACTTAATTCAGGGCCTGAGAGGATAATTCTAGTGAACTTCATTTGTAACATTATGCAGGAAGGCTGTCCGTGCTTCCCCCCTCAAATAACCTCCTTTGGGATGTTTTCCTCTTGTAAGAGAGGATTGGAAAGCACAGATCTGTCAGCCCACTTTCTGGCTTGAGGTGCATTTTCGCTTGTGTTCAGATCCCTGTGTTCAGACGGACTGAACCAACTCTGACTTCTCATCTAGGTGTGTAGATGGACCCAGACGGGTCAAATTGCTAAAGCCTTAGAATGTCCCCCAATTATGATCAGGTCAGGTGTCTTGAGCAACAGGAAATAAAGGACACTTACTTTGACCTTCTCCCAGGTGATCCAGGTGATATGAGCTGGGGCATCAAAAGTCTCTATAACCTTTTTCTTTTCCCTAGTTCTTAAAAATGTGAGCATCAGAGCCATTTGTGGGGGTGTCAGTCCCCTCTATCAGAGGCCCTCCATGGATCTCCTCCAGTGAGGGAGGTGGCAGGAAGCCAGGCTTTGCGATCTTTATCCCAGTCACTACCCCTGACGGGCAGGCTGCAGGAAGTGAAGAGAGCTGGACTTCCAGAAATCTGGACATTTTAGAGGTCCTTTTCCCTTTCTCAAACTATTAAGGCTCTTCTCGGGGCTATGTATGGGCAGCAGAGCAGGACACAAAGGCTCTCCCAGACTCTGGAGTTGTGTGCGCCCAAGCAGATACACAGACAGGATCCTGGCACACAGGGTGACAGTACACAGAGAAGGCTTATGTGGCTGAGAGAGGCAGCCCAACAGAGGGGGTGTGGATGGAACAACATGTGTCACAGCCGGGGCCTGGGATGCCGGGAGGGGAGAATAAAGGACGCATGTGCTCCCAGATGGTGTGGGATGGAAGCTGTGGAGCCTGGTGCAAGCTGAGCCACACGGAACCACACATGAGCCTCACATCAGAGGTGAGAAGTATAGCAGGTAGGCAGGCATACTGGACCTGTGAGCTGTCTCTCTCTTGCCCCCTTCTCTTCCCTACTCTTCCCTCTCTCCTCCAAGAAACCCAGCTGAGTCTATTGTTGCTTCTGTCACCCCTTACCACCTGCATGCCGAGGGGCCCTGCACCCTAAATCCATGACTCCCTGCGCTGCAGGGACCCATGGCAGAGGGGGACCTCTAAGTGGAGGAGGAAGAAGGAGTTGCGTGTAGTTATGTCTTGGTTAAGAGAAAAGGGAAATACCGTGATGGGACGTGAGGGAGAGGAAGGGGTGTTGAGGAGGAAGGGGTGTTGAGCAGTCCTGGGATGGATGACTCTGGGCACTCTAAGTGCAGCCCCCTCTAAACTGACAAGATTACTGACAAGTGAGAGGGCTGCCCCAACCTCTGCCTCACACCCATCTGGGCTTGTCAGGGAGAGAAGTCTGGAGAGAGGGGGCTGGACTTTGCAGGGTAGGGTGGTCTCTGGTGTGGTCAGGGTTTTCTGGTGCTCTAGCCAGCCTTGCACTCCTATGGGTGATAACACTCCCTCCACTGCCATGGTAACACTGCCTCCTCTACTCCTGAAGGCAGGAGGCCATATCTTGGACCTTGGGGAAGGGGTGGTTGGTGACCATCCTAACTTTTTCCCGTTGGAGTGGGAGCAGATAGAGAGGGAAAGAAAAAAAGAGAAAATAAATAAAACCCAAGGGATGAGATTCTCATTTCACACCAGCAGCAGCAAGCAGCAGGCAGGAGTCAACAGAGCTAAGAAAGGCAAGCCTGCCCTTCCCAAAGATACCTTCTTCTTGGCCAGCAGCAAGTCCTGGTAGGCATTTGACCGGAGGAAGCGGGCATAGCTGTCACTTTTCATCAGCTTGTAGATGTGCTCCTGGGGGACACAAGGAAGAGCTGTCAATCAATGCTACCTGGTCTTAGAATCCTATTGATCACCAAATGGGGAAAGAAACAAAGGAATCTAGGTATGGTTGTATGGACCTGGAAAAACTTGCAACATGTTCCAGCCCTGCCCCTCCAAATTCAGAAACCCCAAACAAAATATGTTTTCTCTCTTAGAGAAAAAATCCTTAAGGGTCATATCCCACAGGGTCTGTAATTGGGCCTGGGTGCTGAGTTCGGTGCTTGCTTAATGATTAAAACCATAGGACATAGCAACAGAAGGAACAAACTATTGTTACACCCCAAAATTTCCACGAATCTTAAGGATGCTACAGTGAGTGGAAAAGCCAATCCCCAGAAAACATACTATGAGATTCCCTTTCTATGATATTCTTAAAATGACAAATTATAGAAATAGAGAACAGATTAGTGGTTGCCAGGGGCTAGGGATAGGAATGGGAGGGAGGGAGGTATGGCTAGAAAAGGAAACAGGATGGATCTTTGTGGTGATAAAAGGGCTCTGTGTCTTTACATATCTTCCACCATTGATGAATTTGTATAGAACGAAATGCACACACGTGTATATGGCACAAACACATTGGGAAATATGAATAAAATCAGTGGATTGTAGCCATGTCCATATCAGGGCTGTTATATTGTACTTTAGTTTTACAAGATGTTTCCATTGGGGGAAACTGGATAAATGGTACATCTCTTGTTATTTCTTGCAGCTGCATGTAAATCTACAAGTATCTCAAAATAAAAAGTTTAATTTAAAAAAAACTATAGGCCATGATCCCATTGGGTCAGGTTGTGTATTTTAGGGCCACCATCTCGTCGCTGAAGGGGGCTGTTGGTAACAAGCTCATGGCATGTGGGGCAGATAAGCCAGGCCTGCAGCTCACATCCAGGAGGACAGTGCCACCTCTTTTCCTGGGCTCCTCGAGGCATTTATGTTCTGGCCTCAGCAATGAATTTCACTCCTGACTTCTGGCTAATTCCTTGAGCCTTGTGGTTGCTGCTCAATAGATCTGTCCTCATCCAGACCCAGAAAATTCTGGTCCATTAAATGAGAGAACTTGTCAGAGGGGAAAAGATTATTCATTCATTGAAGTGGATTCAACTCAGCTGTACCGGGAAGCTTGGCTGTCCCAAAGGGGACCTGTTAGAAGGGGTGGGATCCTTAGTGTTCAGCCTGGTGGAGGAAGCATCATCCCTTGTATGGTTCTTGTTTATCACATGAAACCAGACTAAGGCCCCAGTGGTTGGGAGAATGGACAGCTGGTCAGCTGAGAGGCAGGACTGGTCATAAAGAACCTTTTCCTTGGGTTCTGTCCCCAAGAAGGATATTAAAGGAGGAAGCAGAGGCTGCCCATCAGCTGGGGGCACATTTTAGAGATGTCTGGCCAAGGAAGCTGGAGCAACGGCAAGGACTCACCAAGATTCTCTTCCTACCCAGCATAAAAGAAAGTTAAAGCACAATTGCCAAGATATGGCGTCAACCTAAATGTCCATCAATGGATGAATGGATAAAGAAAATGTGGTGTGTGTCTACATATATGTATGTGGATAAATACATGTTCTTCATTGCCAAAAAATTGCTAATGATCATCTAAACCTTTAGCAAGTCATAATCTTTTTTTCCTGGTGGAGGCTCTTGCCGTGATGTTGTTGGCTGCTAACTGATGAGGGTGGTGGTTGCTGAAGGTTGATGTGACTGTGGCAATTTCTTAAAATAATAAAGTTTGCCACATTGATTAACTCTTCCTTTCACTTAATATTTCACTGTAGCATACAATACTTTTGATAGCATCACAGTAGAACTTCTTTCAAAGTTAGAGTCAATTGTCAATTCTCTCAAACTCTTCTGCTGATTTATCAAATAAGTTATGCACTTTTTTTTTTTTTTTTTTTTTTTTTGTGACTGTGTATTATTATGTAACCCTCGGTAGAGTGCTTGACGTCACAGCTCACAGCAACCTCCAACTCTTGGGCTTCAGTGATTCTCTTCCTAAGCCTCCCAAGTAGCTGGGACTACAGGTGCCCGCTACAACACCTGGCTATTTTTTGGTTGCAGTTGTCATTGTTGTTTAGCAGGTCTGGGCCAGGCTTGAACCCACCAGCTTTGGTGTATGTGGCTGGCACCCTACTTACTGAGCTACAGGCGCTGACCAGTTAATGGAATATTCTAAATCCTATGGTGTCATTTCAACAATGTTCATGAAACATTCATTAACAGTAGATTCCATCTCAAGAAAACACTTTTCCTTATTCATTCACATAAAGCAACTCCTTTATCCATTAAGGTTTTATCGTGAGATTGCAGCAATTCAGCCACAGCCTTAGGCTCCACTTCTCTCACTGTAGCATCCTAGTTCTTTCCTATTTCCACCACATCTGCTGTTTCTTCCTCCATTGAAATAAAACTTCTCAAAGCCCAAAGCCATCCACAAGGGTTGAAATCAACTTCTTCCGAAATCCTATTAGTTTTGATACTTCAACTTCCTCCCATAAATCATAAATGTTTTTAATGACTTCTAAGAACTGTTAATCTTTTACAGAAGGGCTTCAGTTCACTTTTCAAGAGCCATCAGAGCAATCACTATCTATGGCAGCTACAGCCTGATGAAATGTACTTATTAAACAGTAAGACTTGAAAGCTGAAATCACTCCTTGCTCCATGGGCTGCAGAATGGCTGTTGTGCTAGCAGGCATGAAAACAACATTAATCTCCTGTATATCTCCATCAGAGCTCTTGGGTGACCAAGTGCACTGTCAATGAATATAATATTTTAAAAGAAAAAATTTTTTTTCTGAGCAGTAGGTCTTGACAGTGGGCTTAAAATCTTTAGTAAACCATATAAAGAGATATGCTGTCATCCAGGCCTTGTTGTTTTATTCATAGAGCACAGGTACACATGCTAAGTAGACTTATCATGATTCTTAAGGGCCCTAGGATTTTCAGAATGGCAAATGAGCACTGGCTTCAACTTAAAGTCACCAGTTGCATTAGCCTCTAACAAGAACATCAGCCTCTCCCTGGAAGCTTGGAAGACAGGCGGATTCTCCCTCAGAACTCCCTGCTTCACCTTACATTTTTCTGTTATGGAGACGGCTTCTTTCATCAAATTTCATGAGCCAACCTCTGTCAGCTTCTAACTTTTTTTCTGCAGCTTTCTCACCTCCCTCAGCCTTCATAGAATTAAGGAGAATTAGGGTCTCACTGTGGATTAGGCTTTGACTTGAGAGAACACTATGGCTGGTTTGGTCCAGACCATTCAAACTTTCTCCCTATCAGCAATAAGGCACTTTCTCGTTTTCATCATTTGAGTGTTCCGTGGAGTAGCACTTTTAACTTCCTTCAAGAACTTTTCCTTAGCATTCACAACTTGGCCTAAACTGGTTGGCTCAAGAGGTCTAGTTTTTGCCTGATCTTAGCTTTCAATATGTCTTCCTTACTAAACTTAAATTTCTAGCTTTTGATTTAACATGAGAGATGTGTGACAGTTCCTCTCCCTGAACACTTACAGTCCTTTGTGGGGTTTTTAATTGGCCTAATTTTAATACTGTTGTTGATCAGGGATTAGGAGGACCCAGAGAGAGGAAGAGAGATGGGGGAGTTCTGATGGATCAGTCAGAACACACAATATGTATCAATTAAATCCATACCTCCAAAAGAATACAATAGGGACATCAAAGATCATTGATCATGGATCATCATAACAGATATAATAATAATTAAAAAGTATAAAATATCACAAGAATGACCAAAATGTGACACAGAGACACTAAGTGAGCACATGCCGTTAGAAAAATGGTTCCCAAGAGACTTGCTTGGTGCAGGTTTGTCGCGAACCTTGAATTTATAAATGCTGCAACATCTGTGAAACACAGTTAAGACAAGTGCAATAGGTGTGCCTGCATGTGGCATCTGAAATAATCGGGCTCATAGAGGAAGCAGTAAGAATGCTGGTGACTAGAGGTTGGGTGGGTGGGGTGGGAAGGGTTAGAGAGATACTGGTCAAAGGAAACCACATTTCAGTGAGAGAAGAGAAATAAGTTCAAGAGATCTATTGCACATTGTGGTGACTGTACACTGTAGGCAAAACAAGATACTGTATACTTCTCACTGTATGAGGCAATGCATGTGCTAAGCAGCATGATTGGGCCACTCCACAACATGTAAATGCATCCAAACATCACGTTATGCACCACAAATGTACACAGTTTTACCTTTCAATTAAAAAATAAGTAAAAAGAAAGTAAAAGCAGAAAGCCAGAAATGTCTTTGTCTCATGTGGGACTCTCTTCATCTCATCTGTAGTTGGACCCCAAAGAGTCATTTCTTGGAACTAGATTTGTTCTTCCTGAGATACCCGCATATTTACAATAGCAGGGTGGTTACCCAACAATGGGAGTGAACCCACTGCAGGGAATCAAGGGAAATTAAATAGTGGCTTGGTTGTGAGACTACTCTGAGTCCAGATGTGTTCTGATTTTAGAAACTTAGTGGGAATATAGCTAAGTGTTTCTCTACCAATTTCAGACAAAAATCCAGCCTACTCTAATTCTTTGAAGGAGGAAATAGTATGTTTTTAGCTCCTATAGTGACATAACACCTAGCACAGGATAAAAGGTTAGTTGAATATACATGGATTATTGGTTCGCATCGAATGTAATGTTCAGCAAGTTTGCAGGCTATGGACTGAGGTTGGGTAAGTTCTGGCTTCTTGTGTGGAGGGAGAGTGAAGATTCCACTCAGCTCCAAGGAGTGCGAGGCTCTTGGCTTAGCTAGCCCCAAAGGCCTCAGAGCCCAGACTGAGGAACATCAACTGGTCTTGGCTTTCATTGGTTACCTCTATATATTGTTCTAACATTTAAATCTTAGTACAAATGTTAGCCCAGACACAAAATGATTCACTGCGTCTCCTTGTGTCAGCCAGGTGGTCCCTGAATCATCTGGAAAGGCCCATCATAATGCCTGGCCCCTGTCCAAACTCCTCTCCAAAGTAACAGGTCCCTGCTTCCCTACTGACTTTCCAAAGGCATCTAAGTCCCTATGATAGATATATCTTACAATAACCCCCTGGTGCCCCAAGAGGAGAAAGGAAACATCTCCACACCCAGCCCTTCTGGCTAATCCAGCTAATTCCTATAGACTCATTGTGGGCAGGAAAGGGCCGGTACATTAAAAGAAAGAATTTGTCAATCAAAATAAAGCAAGATAAAGCACATGCCCAAATCACAGCAACATTCAGCACATAATTATTGAGCATTTACTAGGTGCCAGGCACTGTGTTAGGCACTGAGATTACTGAACAAGACAAATAAGTCCCTGCTGTCATAAAGGTTAGATTCTATTAGGCAAGATAGACTTTCCACAAAGGTGCATTTAGCCAGTTGGGCTAAGGGCTGCAAAGAAGAAATACAAGGGGAGGGCACTATGAATGCATGCACCTGGGATGGCCTGCCTGCTTCAGGGGAGGGATGGTGGTCCATCAAGCAGAAAGATCCTCACCACAGTAGAAAGATCTAAGTAGACAGAGAGAAATGTGGCTCCCAATTCTGTGGGAAGGACAGGGATAGGAGTGGGGGTGCCTGGTCTTACAGCTGCACAAGTCTGATCACTCAGAGCAAAAAAAGATAACCCAGGGAGAGGAGAAAACTGCAGGGCATCCATGTGGGCTGGAGGAGTCGTTTAGCACCATGGTCATCTCCCCAGGTCAAATGGCCAGCTCACAAGCCAGCTACCAAGGCAAGGATGATGGGGGGGGGGAGGTAGGGATTAAGAACACAATCTCTCAGAGCATGGGCCACACAAGTGGGCCTTCCCCTGCCAAGAACATCGCTACCCCTTGGCCATCACTGTGATAGTGTCAATCACCCTTCCAGGGAACAACCTTCAGAGAAGTAATAGCAGATCCAAGGCACAGGTCTGAGAAAAACAGAACCCCGAGCCTCTTCAGGTGTCCCACACCTCTGCAGGGCCATGGCTTCCTCTTCCCTCTGGCCCGGGCCTCTCTTTCCCACAGTCTGAGGATCTGCAACTCTCCCTGCCCGGCTCCTCCTCCCCCAAGCAAAAAATGCAGTCTTTGATGTCCCCAGTTATGGAACTACGCTTCTTCCTCCTTGCCAGCTTTGTCTAGGAAACACAAAGACAGTACACAGGAGGTGGGTGAGAGCAGTGCTGAGATTTTTCTGGGAATGAGAATTAAAATTGTACTCAGGGTCTTTGGCCATTTCCCAAATGCAATGAGTTTATCACTGCCAGGGACAGCAAGTGTACAACGCTCTTGGCAGTGACCTCTCCTGATTTATGAGGGGTTCTGGTTTGTTTCCCCCGTTCTGCAGACAACCAGTCTGAAGGGAAATGTGTATCCAGAATCTGCAAAGTGTGAGGGAGCCACTGGCAAAACCAGCCAAGCCCCTGTGGAGAGAGAAGTCCTAAGGGACTAGAGAGAAAGACTTCGCTCTCTCTCCCCTTTGTCTTGTCTTATCTTTTCCCATCTTTTCTCCCCCACTCTCTCCAAGAGCTTGAATGAGTTGACTATGAACAAGCTGAACTACCAGAGATCACACATGTCTTTGGACCCAGAAGAGTGGCACCTGCTCCAGAGAGGATGAGGATGGTTCTCCATACATCGAGAAACCAATGCTACAGGGCGCGAAATCACACCAAATGTTTTAGCCCACCCGTTCTCAGTGGTGGGCTAAATCAATATTTTGCTGTGAGAGTCCTCATTTGGAAATCTTTCTTTTTAGACCAAACACAGTGGCTCTTATAAGAGGAGAGGAAGGTAATCAGACAAATAACGTGGGGCCTTGGCTGCAGCATGCTGAAGCAGCCGGCCTACTCAAGAATACCCTGTGTGTGTCCTCGCCTGGGAGGTGGGTTCCGGAGACAGTGAAGATCTCATTTCCCAGTTTCAGAACATCTTCATGGAGTGGAGAAGCACTCAGCTAGAGCCACGCACACTGGCTAAGAGCTCTTCTTATGGTTTTCAAGTGTTCTATTTTTCTTTTTTGCAAGTGTATACACCTCGTCTCTGCCTTCCATACTTAAGCGTCCCAGAATAACATCTGCACTTTGGAAGCTTTGCAGTTCCTTGAGGAAGATGAGGCTTCAGGACAGTAGGTGAGGCTGCTGGGTAGGACAACGGGGAAGGAACTGGACTGGGAGTCAGAGGCTCGGATTCCTGTTGCGACCCTGTCTTTCTAGCCCTGTCAGTCACTCAATGAAACATAAAAACATAAGTAGAAGTGCTACAAAAATGATCATATAAGTGAAGTCACAAAGAACACATTCATGTTGTGACTGTCCTTGTGACGACATGAGGATGAAGCCAAAGTTTCCAGAGAAGGGAAGAGAGAGGAAGCAAAGAGGATGTGGGAGCAGACTGGTTGTGCTGCTGGTTCCGAAGCAGGGACGGGTTTAAACAATCCCATTTGCAGATGAGGATACTGAAACTCTAGCAGGCTGGTCAGTGGCTTGCCCAAGGTTAAGTACAGAGCCAGGATTGGAACGCTGGGCTGTGCACGGCTCATGCTCTTCCCACTTTCACGTGCTACTTTTCATTGTCCCTGAGCGGGGGTTCCCAGGAGAATCAACATTGCTTGGCTGAGACAAATGAAACCCCTCCATGTGTGGTCGCAGGAAGGTTAGGGGTCTCCTCTGGAGTCCTAAATCTGAGTCATCCTGGTAACAGATAGAGCCAGGGCTCCCCACTCACCATTTCCTTTTGGGAACAATTCACAACCACCACTATCAGCAACAGTGACAATCAAGACACCAAGGTTGGCCCAGGCTCTGGTTTCTCACCCACCAGGCAGGCCCTGTACACCCTGCCTTGCATAGTACTCGCAGAAGGCTGTGAATGGAATTTGCAAGGTCCCAGCCTGGCTAAGCATGGAGGGCTAATGGCCCTTAGGAGTCATATGCGGAAGTCTGCATCCTTGAGTCTCACTTGTCAAGACACTCTTGAATATCTTAAATCAAAGGTCTTTGGAACTTAGGTTAGCTGAAGCCTAAAGAAAATTTAACTTTTCTTCAGCATGGGTCTTTCAGGACTGCGTACTGTGTAGTAGTAAGGACTTAAAGTGGATCAGGAACCAGTATGGAATCAGTATCTGCTTAATAAGCACAGGAGAAGCAGCAGAAAGACCCCCACTGAAGTGAAAGTGGGCATCGCTCCTATGGAAGCAGCTTGGATGACTACCTTTGGATTACACAGATCTGAAGTGGGAAGCTCACATTGGGTTTCCTTGGCTTCTGAAGCAGGCCATGGGGGCACTTGGTTTCCATGTAAGGACTCATTCAAGGGCATATGAGGGAGTAAGAGTAAATGATCATTTGCCTTCAGCCTGCAAAGCAGCTTATCACATAAACGTGTTTGATGTAACTGGCCAAAGACAGCAGTATTCTTGTGCTGTTCAAAGACAGCTTTTCACATTGTCTTTTTCCTGCCCAAATACCATGGGGTATCGATGTAGAAAAGTGTTTTTCTTTTTTTCTTCAAGGTCAAGGGGTTTGGTGCAAGGAATCTATGCTTAGAAGTAGCTAAAAAGTAATTCTGTAATTTAACTCTCTGACGCCTTCTCTCCAGGAACTACTACTAGTCTGGGTGCTATTAAACAGAACTGGATTACAAACAACTGATTTGTTCTTTTCAAAATGTATCCCTCCCTCTGCTGTTCATCTCCCCTAAATAAAACCACCCACAGAATAAAATGAGTAACTCCTAGAGCAAGAAATGCTGTGGCATTCTTTATTAAAATATGTCTGGCCTGGGAGCCTACCAGGAAATGCCCTCAAATAGAGGATTAATACCAGGAAACTTGGTGTGGTCTTGTGATATTGGCGCACAATGCCACCACCTCCAGCACTGGGGCAAAGATGAACCTACTTCATCAGGCTAGGAAGACTTCTACTTCTGAGCAATCTGGAGGAAACACAAAATTGCACTTCACTGGGCTTTGGATTTTAAACAAAGGAAATGTTTGAAACTTTGCATTCCTCACTCAAGTTGCTTTTAAATATGTAAGTTTAGGTAACAGACTTGGTATCGTTCTCAGCTCTTTTATCACTCTGACCTCATTCTGGCCTTGAGGCTGCTCTTTGATCATTTCATGAATTGAGGATAGCTCAGTAGAGATTTGGTAACTCAGACTGAGGGCTGCTTAAGGGAAGGGACCTGCCTAATCATCTGTACCTTCCCAGAGCCTAGAACATCTGGAAGCGAGTGGGCATTCCAATGTCTGCTGAATTGGCACGTGGCAGAAATTTAATGGAACATTATAGTAGATAATGTTCATTCATTATCTACTATACGTGCTCCCCGAGGTTATTTGGTAAATTTCTTTAAAGTTGAAAGATAAGGGGCAAATGGCAACCCTTCCCTTTTTTGAATGATAGGCACAAGGGAGAATCTTTTAAGTCTGGACTGCGTTGTCAAGGAAATATTTTTTAAAAATCAACCACATACAAAGCATTACCTTAGTGTTATAGGGACTTACAAAAGGTCAAGAAGACCAAATTTCTGCTCCCATCAAAGAACTTCCAAATTCAGAGGTCTGGAAGGTTCTGAACCTCCAGGTACAGAGCAGGGTGGGTGTCTCGGTGGCTATTGCAGGTCAGCAAAGCAGTAGAGCTTGGACAACTTAGAGACCAGGTAAGAACACATGGGGACCCAAATGGGCTGGGTTGGCTCACTCTGTTCAGTTGTCAGGCCACTTGAAGGACAGATTTCCAAACCAGCTCCGTCTAAGTGAACTGCTTTCTTAGAACTATTTGGTTTTGTTTATAAAGTATAATGTGTTTTTAGTCAAGTTCTGCCTGATGGTAAAACTCCACCTGGGCCTCCAATTTCGTATGTCATTTCCTTTGGCATAGAACTTCATGCCCCATGGGTCAAGGTCTCCCAATTTGAGTGGGAGAATGGATGTTCATGAAATGGATGGATGGGCAGATGGAAAAAAGATTGAATGGATCTAGGGACACAGTTCTTGGAACATCCTTGGATACTCTAAGACTTTTAAAACTGAAGCCAAGCAGCCACTGTGCTCGCCAGCTGACTCCTGTCTTTTTCTGGATCCTGTGGGGGCTCTGGAAAGAAGAAAATGCCCTAGGAGGATGCCTTATCTTCCCAATCCTTCCTGTGTTTTAATTCTGTCCTCCAACAACTACCAGTAGAGCTTCAGACTGCCCTCAGATTCGTATCTCTCCTTCAGCTCCAGCCTACTCTGCCCACGCCATGTAATGCCTCCTCTACAGGTCAAAGGTTTATTGCTTGGTCATTGTCTTCAGGATGACAAAGTTCCAATTCCTTAGGGTGACACTCAAGGACCACCCCAGTTCTGTTCTTATGTCCTTTCCCTAAGTTTTTCCCCTTCTAAGGGCAAATATGTTCTTGAGAGAATTTCTTCTGGAGCTATCTTAGAAATTATAAAACCCCAGAGAATACTAATGCCATTAATTTTTGTGAGTTCACATTTATAAATATACAGCATGTTGTACTATACTTTTCCACAGAATTTTCAGGACTATTAGCTCATGTGATTTCGCTGAATTCCTTGGTGGGTTGCAGAGAAGACATCACCCCATGTTATAGATGAGGAAAAGGTCAAGGCTCTTCTCTGAGGCCCCATAGCAAATAGGTAACAATGTAGGTCCTCTCTGCCCCACAGTTGAGAACACAGAATCCAACCTCTAGCATAAAGAACTGAGTGCTTAAACAAACAAACAAACAAAAAAATGGTCCATTTTTTTTTTCTCCCCTCATAAGGCTAAATTTATGAAATTGGAACACTGCTATATACAGCTGATGGCTATGGTCACAGCCCACAGACCTTTATGGAAGATTTGGTCTTGGCCCAAATTTTCAAAAAAGCCAAATGGATCAGCAAAGCACAAATGTAAATGCTGAGCCCATGCTGACAGGCTGTCTTGTGAAATATTTCCACAGGAAGCAAACACAGGCAATTAACTCTGCTGTAACAATGCATGTGGTCAATAAGAAACAAAGCCCTCAAGAGAGGCTGTGCCCCACCTCCAGACCCAACATCTAGCGAATTCATAAATCTGGCTGGATCTTCTCATAGGTTACTGGCTACTAACATGACCTCTGTGGGGGCATCTGAGAACCATCGTAAACAGCTGAGGAAGCCACCCAGCGCTCCTGATCTGAATGGTGGGTTTAAAGGGTTTAGCTGTCACCATTTCCACTTAGCAGATAGGCAAACTGAGGAGAGAAAGTTTAAAGGGTATAAGCATACAATTCTAGAAAAAGCGTACTGCAGAAACAGCATCAGAGGCTGCTGCCTGGGTCTGGTTCCTTCCCCAGGGACTAGAGTTTCTCCATGTCTCAGTATAACAACCAAGCCCTCATGACTAATAATCTAGGAACATTGTGGTCTAAGCAGCAGATTTAGCTGGGAAATCTGAGCGCAAGTCCTTACTAGTCATGAGATGCTAAAGATTTTAACCTCCTTTCCTTAGCTGGAAACTTCTGAACTGCACCTGCTTTGCAGGAAAGGTGAGACACTGTGAGTATCCTGGTACTGGCCAACTTCTGCTGTGTAGCACCCAACTGTGATGTAGAAACATTCGCAGCAACTGCTGTGTTGCCATGACTGCACCAAAATGAAGTTACCTCTAATCTGCTCTCCCCTAGAAACTAAATATTAACCACCCCCAACCCTCTATCCTTTATCTTTCTGGATTTCTTGAAGCATTCCAATAGTTTTCATGACATATGATTTAGTACAGGGGTCATGAACTTCAGCCTATGGTTCAAATCTGGCCCACTATGTATATTTTTATCTTCCACGAGCTAAGAATGGTTTTTAGATTTCTAAATGGTTGTAAAAAATTAAAAGAAGAATTTTTTTTTTTTTTTTTTTTTTTTAATAGATAGCGCCTTACTCTGTTGCTCAGGCTAGAATGCAATAGTGTAATCATAGCTCACTGCAACCTTGAACTCCTGGGCTCAAGTGATCCTCTCACCTCAGCCTCCTGAGTAGCTGGGAATACAAATGTGAGCCACCATACTTGGATCATAGGATCAGGAAAGACAATCCTAAAATTCATATGGGACCAAAACAGAGCCTAAATAGTTAAAGCAATTCTAAGCAAAAAGGACAAATCTGGAGGCATCACATTAACTTGACTTTAAAGAATTCTACAAGGCTATAGTAACCAAAACAGCATGGTACTGGCATAAAAGTAGACACATAGATTAATGGAACAGAATTGAGAACCCAGAAATAGAGCTCTATACCTACAACCATCTAATCTTCAACAAAGCCAACAAAACATATACTGGAAAAGGATATGGTAATAGATGGTGCTGGGGATATTGAATAGTCATATGTGGTAGAATGAAATTGGACCCATATCCCTTACCACATATAAAAGTTAACCTAAGATGGATTAAAGACTTAAATAAACATGAGACCTGAAACTATAAACATTTTAGAAGAACACCTTGGAAAAACTCTTCTGGACATTAGCCTAGACAAAACATGTATGACTAAAATCCCCAAAGCAAATGCAAATAACCCCCAAAATAAACAAATGTAACTTAATTAAACTAAAAAGTTGCACAGAGAAATAAATAATCAAAAGAGTAAAGAGATAATACACAGAATGTGAAAAATATTCATAAACTATGCATCTGACAAAGGTCAAATATCCAGCATCTATAAGGAACTCAACTCAGCAAGAAAAAAAAATAACCACCCCATTAAAAAGTGGGCAAATGACATGAACAGGCAGGATATACAATTGGTCAGTAAACATATGAAAAAAAAAATGCTCAACACAACTAATCATCAGAGAAATGCAAATTAAAACAATAATAAGATTTATCTTACCTAAGTCAGAATAGTCATTTTTAAAAAGTCAAGAAACAATGGACATTGTCCAGGATGCATGAAAAGGGAATGTGTCTGTACTGTCGGTGAGAATGTACCTTGGTACATCCTCATAGAGATTTCTCAAAGAACTGAAAGTAGATCTACCATTTGATCTCACAATCCCACCACTGGATATCAACCCAAGGGAAATTAATCATTATATCAAAAGGGTGCTTGTACTAACAGGCTTATTGCAGCACTGTTCACAGTTGCAAAGACATGGAATCAACCTAAGTGCCCATCAACTGATAGGTAGATAAGGAATGTAGATATATATACACCATGGAACGTTTCTCAGCCATAAAAAAGGATGAAATAATGTCTTTTGCAGCAACTTGGCTGGAACTGGAGGCCATTGTTCTAAGTGAAGTAACTCAGGAATAGAAAACCAAATACTGCTCATATGTGGGTGCTATGCTATGGCTATGCATGGTCACTGGAGATTCGAATGCGATAGGAAGGAAGTGGGAGGAGAGTAAGGGATGAAAAATCACTGGTTGGGTACAACAAACATTACTTGGGTAGTGGTACACTAAAAGCCCAGATGTCACCCCTACACAAACTCCCCCCCCAAACTCCACTTGTACTCTCTAAATCTATTGAAATAAATAAATAAATAAATAAATAAATAAATAAATAAAATTGCAAAGAGAATTGTATTAAATTCTATGAAATTAAAGTTTTTGGGGGATAGTGCCATATCCCCCCATTTATGTTGTTGACATTACTACATGGTTACATTGTAGTTGTTTTTATACGACTGACTTAAATAGTTGTAATACAGACAAACCCACAAAGCCTAAAATTTCTATTATCTGGCACTTTACAGAAAAAGTTTAGTTTTTAAACTGGCCTCTAGTTTAATGTAAAAGGCAGGTTACAGAATCATCCTATTTGCATAATCAACCTGAAATGGACTGATGTTTGTATGACCCCCAAATTCATACAATTAAAGTCCCATCACCTGTGTGAGATGGTAGTTAGAGGTGGGGCGTTTGGGAGGCAATTAAGTTTTATTGTTCTCATAAGAAGTGGAAGAGAGATTAAAGCTTGCTGTCTCTCTTGCTGAGGACACAGAAAAAAGGTGGCCATTTGGAAGACAGGAAGAGAGCCCTCACCAGAGACAATTCTGCTGGCACCTTGACATTGGATTTTCCAGCCTCTAGAACTGGGAGAAATAAATGTCTATTGTTTTAGCCACTCAGTGTGTGGTATTTTGTTATAGCAGCCCAGGTGGACTAATACACACCTATACACATAAATTGAGGAAGAAAATATATCAAAATAGGAGTTATCTCTGGGTCCTAAGATTACATGCAATTACTTGAAATATGTTTTATATATATTAAAAAAAAATTTTTTTTTTCTGTTTTTGGCCAGGGCTGGGTTTGAACCCACTACCTCCGGTATATGGGCCCGGTGCCCTACTCCTTTGGGCCACAGGTGCTGCCCCTGTTGGATATACAACTATAAAAGAAGAATAGTGATGACATGAAGAAAATAACATAGTAAATATTTACCCTATTTTTCTATGGGCCAGACCTGCTAATGGTTGACATGCTCACTTCTGGTCCCCATTCTACCCCGTGCACAGTTTCCATTCTATCTCAGTTCTACAGATGAGGAAAGGAAGACTTGGGGAATTTAAGTAACTTGCTCAAGGTCTCTCTGCTAGTAAGAAGCACTTTGTATATTTATGGTGGAAACACATTTAAGAAGCAACAAGGAAAGGTTGAAAACAGAGGTTGGTTTAAAAAGAATGTCTTATGGGAATTCATGGGAGACCAGTCCTAATGGGTAATGAGGAAGATGGGGAAGCTTAATCCTTGTGTCTATGTACCTCCCAAGATTGCTGTGAAAATGAGATACAATGTATTTGGAAGTGCCCAGAAAATGGCAGAACAATGTACTACTGAAGGCGAAATGCTGAGTATTCAGAAACTTGTCACAGCACAATATGCTGACTTCCCAAGTTCTCCCATCCAATCTTTCTTGAACTAGAAACAACGTAAATGTTCAAGAAGGGAGGGCTGGTTGACTAAAGTGTGGTACCTCTACACAATGGAATAACACTGTGCAATAATACTAAAAAACAGGCAATAATATTGTTGTCTTAGCTTGGCCTTGGTGTTTTGTGGGTGCTCTGTCGTAATGTAGATAAAGTAAATGAGTAATTATGTTATGATCCATGGTGTCCTTGAGAAGCAGGATTCTTAGCTCAGACAAAGGAGGCACAGATGGAAGAAGAAGTTAAGTAAAATCCCTGCAATTCTGAGTTTGAATAAAAAATATCAGTATGAACTCATGATATGTTTTTATTACAAACAACAATATAGTCCTACTTCTGTCTACTGAAAGTGATGAAGAATCAGCACTGGATTGTGGCCTCTAGAAATGTTTCCTACTGAGTGGAATCAGGAATCCTTGGAGACACTATTTATTCCAGGTCTAGGGCAGACCCTAGAACATCTTAACTCCCCTGCTATTTGGATATCAAAGACTTAGTAGGGTCATGTCAGAAGGAGCGAACTGATACTTAATCCAAGTATCAATAAAAATAATAAGCAGAAGGGACTGCAACATATCAACATATTTAAACTCATGAATTTACAAAGATACTAAAAACCAAACAAAAAACCTAATTGGTTGGCATAGGAAGATAATAATAAACAACTCATTATTTTGAAAAGTAGCGAATAAAAGAAATCAAACATTTATCCTGCCTTTCTTATGTGAAATGTGCCATTTAGTAAAATAGTGGTGAGTAGTTTAGTGAAGTTTCTATTATAAAAGCATTCCAGCTAGTAAATGAAGAAAGAATGATAAAACTAAACCATTGCTGTTTTGTAACTCCTAATTAACTAATGGATCTAAGCAATAGATACCAATGGCTACTAAAATGACAGAAAGTGAGATAGTTCGACATTAGTCACCCTCTAAGGGAAGAGGGCAACACAGTCCATGAAGTCGTTTTGTCCACAAAAATCACACCTAAATCTGATTAAATATCTAAATCAAACAAGCAATTTACAGGAAATATAGAAAATAGAATAACATATTAAATACCACCACTGCATCAGAAAAATCCAGACCTTGGAGATCTTTACAGGACAAAGGATCCAGTCCCTTCAACAAATAAATTACAAGGTGATAGGGAAGGGCAGAAGATAAAGGGAACCTATAGATTAAAGGACACTCAAATGTCAATCTAATACAACGTGTGAAATTTGGAGATTCTGATTTTTAAAAAAGGTTTTAAAAAGGCATTTACGGGACTGCTGTATGTGTGAACACTTACCTGACGAGTTATGATATTAACAGATTGATGCTATTGCCTTATCTAAACAAATTAGCATCAAAACAAAAGGGCCAGTTTCTTTCAGAGATACATACCCAAGTTTTATAGCTGAAATGATACAACGTCTTGGATTAGTTTTAAAAATAACCCTGTGGCAGGTGAAAATGTGGGCCAGGGCAGTTTCCATGAGATCAGTTATCAGTTATCAGTGGGTGCTGAGCCCGGATGAGGAATGTACCAAGGTTGGTTGTTTTGCTATTTTTCCTTTTCCATATGTTTAGAAGTTTCCATAATGCAAGATAAAAATAAATCGGTCTTGATGTCATACTCCGAGTCATGACACTGTTTCACGCCTCGTGGTTCTGCCCTCCTGTTCCACGACTAAGGAGAGTCGAGCCTGGTGCTTCAGATCATCCATGCAGGCAACCCTGTGAACTTCCTCTGGGGGGTTCACCCACCTTATGGGGCCACGTCAATATGGTGCTTGGAAGCACAAACATGTAGCAAAATACCTCAGAAGAATGGAGTGCTCATGACTCAAGCATTTTGCTTTGAAGCTGCAAAGGGTGTGAGAGAATCATGATTTCATGAGGCACAGACAATGAACTCCAGAGAACCAAATCTGCTGGCGTGGAAATTCAACGGAGTTCTTCAAAAGATGCTATGGTGTTGAGTTTAGTAGGTGTTTCCATTCTGACGTTCTAAGCCAATGACAAAGCAAATCCAGGGAGACAAGGGACACCCGTTGTGTTCCGATGCCATTGTTTAAATGGGCACCATTACACTAGTTTCCTAAAGTAGATAATGATGTCCAGAGGAGGGCAAGCTACGAGATTCTCCCCTGGGGACCCCACAGGTGAGATCAATGAGAAGTGAGGTCTAAGCCCTGTCACTGGGACGGTGGGAGGAGGTAAAAATTAGGGACCATGAAATAAGAAACCAATCCATTGTTTATCTCTAGAAATGCATCTCCCAGGCCTCAAGATTCCATCTCCTGTTTGGGGTAGCTTCCGTTTCTTGCACCAGCCTCACCAGCATCTGTGACCGTCTTAATTATGTCATACAGGGTGGGCTTGCTGTAACCCTAGAGCTCTCCCCTCTGGGGCATGTCTCATGCTGTTGAAATCACCTGTTTGCTTGTCTGTCTCCCAACACCAGCCTGCATCCTTATTGAGGGTAGGGACTTTAGTTTGTTCTTTGTGGTGTCTCATCCCATAGCACAGGGCCTGGAGTGTAGATGTGTTCAAGAAATAGTAGCTGCATAGCTGGAAATCACTGTGGGAGCTGTGCAGAACACTCTGGGCTGCAGATGAAAGTTTGACTCGGGGCTGCGCCAACTCACTGTACCCTTTTCCAATGCTGTGTTAGGGTTTCCAGATTCGACTACTAACTTGCTACAAGACTTCAGATTTTATAAAACACGTTGAGATTTTTCTGAAGAAAGTGAAGTGTATAACTGAAAATTTCAGTTTCTGTGTAATAAAACAACTAATCTGGGAAAACAATTCTGAAATATTGTTGTGCACCTGTCTGGAATGGTTTCTGTTGTTGGACTTATAAATAATAAAACCTGAAATTCTAACCACCCACGTTGGCTTGGACTTGTGTTATGGGCCAGGTGGTGAAGTAGACAAATGAATATAACCATTCAAGTAGATAAGCAAACCTGGGCATCTTCAAATGTGTATCTCCCTCCATCTTTGACATTTTGACTGGTTATCTCATAGCTGTGAGAATCCAGGTTGATTGCACTTGGGGCCCCTGGAGCCAGAAACTCTTGCCAGATTTCTTCCACCCTCTTGGCCACATCCTGTAGGGGTTGTTTCTTGAGATCTTGGACAGCCAGCCAGAACCTGAAGTGGAAGCAGAAACAAAGTGAGTTCCAGGGGTGTCAAGATCTGGGTCCTGTTGGAGATGGTCCCAGAACTGATGTCCCATGAAACTTCTTATGTTGCATCCCCCAGCCTGCCCTGATGCCACTGCTGGTCACAAAGACCATGGGGACTGCTGAAAACCCAAAGGGTGTTCCACTATCGTGGAGAACCGATGAGTGTATTAAAAGATCATTATGCCTCTGGTTACCAAAAAGATTTTTCTTCTTCCACATCCAAGTTTCTCACCCCCAGCACCACTGCCATTTCAGGCTGGATAATTCTTTGTTGTGGGAACTGTTCTGAGTACTGTAGGATATTTAGTAGCAACCTTGGCCTCTACCAATTAGATCACAAGAGCACCTTCCTTTCTAACAACTAAATATGTATGCTTGCAGACATTACCAAATGTCCCCTGGGAGCTGAAGTCACCCTGGTTGAGAACCACTGCTCTACATAGGTGCCACAACACAGATGTGAGTCCCTTTGTCCAATCTGGTTGGGACATCAAAATGAAGGAAAGATCGCAGAAGCAGGTAGAATCTGCAAACCGTAAAGAATACGTGAGCTGGAATGAACCAGCTGTTCGTGGCATAGATGGAGAAACTGAGCCGATTCATATCAGTGTTCAGCTTTGTGCTCGGCAAACAGTAGGCACTCTACAGTGGTTTCCAGATTGAAGACGGGCTCATCTGGAACGATGCTGAACAGGCATACATGGGGGACTGCTCTGCCAAAAGATTCTTCTTCTGGGAGTGCTCACTTCTGTCTCTGCTTCTCTGCCATCCCCCAGCATGGGGCCACCACTGGGAGGCCATCTGTGAGCTCTTTTCTGCTGATGGCAGCAGGCAAGCAAAGCCAAAGCGCGGACAGAGGCTTCCAGGTCCCCAGGCAGCTTTTCAGCAGGACCCAGGTGTGGGGGGCCTGCGCTTTGCCCTGCGGTTGGGACAGGCTTCCCACATGAGATAAGAGGACAAGGTCCCAGGTGGTGTCCACAGCCACAGGAATCACAAGTAGTCTAGTCAAGGAAAGGAGAGGGACGAGAAAAGATAATCCACAGCATGGTGGAAAGCACATTCAATCTGTCATCGAATTTCACCCAAAGTAAGATGTATTTTTTTTTTTTTTAAAGGTTGACCGTGTTTTTCTGTTGCTGTTCAGAGAAATGTCTTTGGAGCCCAGTGCACAGCCCAAAGGCTCCACTAAGTGGTAGTTTGGGGTAATGCAGCTCATTTCTGCAAGGTGAGAAGGTGTAGGTGGGCGTGTGCGCACAGTGTGTGGTGTGTGTGTGTAGTGTGTGTTGTCTGTAGTATGAGAGTCTGTGTGTGTGCAGTGTATGTGGTATGTGTGGTGTGTGTGGTGTGTGTGGTGTATGAGGTGTGTATGAGGTGTGTGTGGGGTGTCTGTGGTGTGTGTTTGTGGTACCTATGGTGTGTGTGGTATATGTGTAGTGTGTATGGTGGTGTGTGTGGTGTGTGATGTGTGTGTGTAGTGTGTGTTGTCTGTGGTATGAGAGTCTGTGTGTGTGTAGTGTATGTGGTATGTGTGGTGTGTGTGGTGTGTGTGATGTATGAAGTGTGTGTGGGGTGTCTGTGGTGTGTGTGGTATATGTGTGGTATGTATGGTGGTGTGTGTGTGTGGTATCTGTGCTGTGTGGGGGGTGTGTGGTGTGGTACCTGTGGTGTGTGTGTGTATGGTATATGTGTGGTGGTGTGTGTGGTGTATCTGTGGTGTGTGTGTATGGTATTTGTGGTGGTGTGTGTGGCGTGTGCTCTGTGGGTGTGTGTGCGTGGTGTGCGTATGTGTTTCCCACGATGCTGGGATTCTGAAGACCTCCTCACAGAGAACCCTCAAGGTTCCTTCACTGATCCTGCAGAGCCAAGGGCAAGGCAGGGAAGACCTGGACCTCGCTCCTTTGAAGACGGCGGCGCGCAGTCCTGCCCTGGTGTTCCCGTAGCATCACCTTGAATTGTATCTTTCTGCGTCTATAAAATGAGGCCAAAGTGGGCGGAGGGCTATGTGGCCCAGGTCTGGAAAACTTCCCGTCCGGACTTCGTTCTGAAATGCTTTCTAGTCCCATGGGTGGGAGTGGAGAAGGAGGTCAGTGTGGTGGCCACAGGTTCAATACTGTCCCTGGTGTGGCCCCTCAGATTTTACCCCTCTCCCCTCAGGTGGCCTAGGGAGAAGGTGCTGGGCTCTTGCTGCTGCCATCTGGCACCCCTTCCCTCTTCCCTTCTGCTGCAGAGTCCCTGGATCTCCCGTTCCTTCTGGCTGCCAGAGGCGAGGGAAGTGGCAGTGTTTCCTTAACCAGAGTCCAGAGCGGGCTCATGGGAGAGTTTGAGAGGAGCTGCTAACCTGTGGGATTGTGCGTGTGGCCCTTGAACTCGGGCTGGGGAGTGGGTCTCCTCCATCTCCTGGGCCCTTTTCCTAGGTTCCCTGGGGCTCTCTGTCCACCCCTAAGGTCAGCCATGGAATAAGGGGGGGGGGGGGACAGAAGACTTAAAGCAAAACAGCCCTCTGCTGAGGACGGCACTGCAAGCCTTTCTCTGCCTAGAATGTGGGTTTGATGGGAGAGTTAAAAGTTTAGGAAACCTGGCTCTAAAGAAAGAAGCTGGTGTTGATTTTTCCAAAGACCGCCAGATGGGCTGAGGGGCAACTCTCCAAAGCCTTGTCCGTGAGTCTCCCTGACCACACGCCACACTAACCGCAGACAGACAGGAGAAATGGCTCAGGCAGGGAGGCTCCTCTGGGCTGAGTCCCCGGCTAGAAGCAACCTTCTAGGTCAGCATCCATCCCACGCCTGCTGGGGTCCTGCAACTTCTGTGCATGAAGCCTGTGATCTCTTGCCCCCTCTGTCACTGTCCTGTGGGATGTCACCTTCTGTCATCTGTACCCCTTCCTCCAGTCTGCTTGAGGAGGAGGAGCTGTTGGGTCCCTATGGGAAGGCCCTGAGGACCCCAGCTGCTCCCAAGCTCTGCAGGCTCCCTGTGGATCCAGGGGCCTCAGGGGCCTCTTCACAGGGTTATTTGGGAGCTACATGAATGTGCCTCATCAGATGGATCTACAGAGAAGATCTGGAGCTGATGTAAATGCAAACGTCAGAATCAAATTTAATAAATTTTCACATGAAAAATTAAAAGGTTCGCTTTGTCAAGTAAAACCAAGAATCAATTTTTAAAAAGTAGAGGAAAAACAACAGGCATTCTAGGGGAGGCTGTTGGGTGACATTCCCTAGACAGCAGTTCTCTCTTCCTGCACGTGTGGGGACACTTCCCAGTCTTCTGTCTACGTTGGAGATGACCTGCCTCCTGCCTCTCAGCATTCTGACATCCCATAGGTGTCTGCCATCTCTGGCTTCACAGAACCTTTGCGTCAATGTGAAATTCAGAACAGGCTCTAGTTGGTATTTGCCATCTCCAACCCCCACAGGTCTGAGCTGGGAGCTCCAAGCCCTGGCCGTGTGGCCACACTTTCCCCACAAAGAGCCACCAAAGCTCTGCTCCAGCCACCAGCTGCCCACAGAAGGCCCATTGAGGTTTGGAAGCTCCTGTCCTTATTGAAAGCTTGCAGGTACTGTGCCTCCCCACAATGCAGGCAGGAGGAAATGCAGCTTTAGTGGGTCAAATCCACCCCCCTGCACTGAGCCTCCTTGGCTTGCAGCAGAAGGGCCATGCTCAGGGGCAGGCACAAGGGCTGGTATCTGGGAGACCACCTGTCTTTCCTCTGGTCCCTGCCAATCGTCAGAGCAGCAGGAGGCAGCCCCTGTGCTGGCATTTGATCTGTGTCAATGGCTCAGAAATGCTGTCGGGGAAACTGGCCTTTGGGGAGAGCCAGCTTGGGCTCAGAAGCCGCTGTGGTGAAGCAGTGGGGAGGGGACTCGAGGCAGTCCACGGGCTACCGCTCGGCAGTGGGGGGAGGCTCCTTTCTTTCCCCAGTGTCCACCAGGATTGCGGTTCTCTCCCGAAGGCTGCTGGGCTATAAGAGAAACCACATAACCGTGCTCATTCTCCATCCTGGCAGGAGATCTGGGTGGCCCCTTAGTGACCAATTTCTATGTCTTTTCATGAACTAGATTTTTTCATGGGTTAGAAAATACAGTTTGGGGTTCGTTCCCAGAATAAAGCAAACTCCACAGCAGAAGAAAGCGTTTCTGTGCCCTCTGCTGGTCAACCAGAGACTTAGGAACAAGTCTGGCTGGGCTGGAATTCTGGGGTGCCCAGCATTAATTAGGAGCCCAAATCCAGCACCACCAAAGCTGGATGATGTTCACCAGGCAGCGCCTGGAATGCTGCTGAAGGCTATAGTGTCATGGGAGTCACACGACCTCTGATCTGATGAATCACGTGTTTGGTTGTGGTGGGTCCTACTGGGCCTACTAAGCTTTCTGAGGTCTTCCTGGGACTGGAGGACAAACGCTGGAGATGGGAGCTCTGCAGGTGAACCTAGCATCCTCTCCCCCCACCGCGTTGTCTTTTAATTGCTTCTCCCTCCAGCTGACACGGCGTGGAACTCGGATCATCAATCTACGGGTTAGAAGAACAACTACATTCTCTCAGGAGATGTTATAGCTCATAAAAAATGGACAGTGGATGCTCTTTGCTGTGGGTTTTGATTTTTAACTCATGTTCTGCCATATGGCAGAGGGTGTCAAGCCAGGGATGTGGGAGAGGGGCAAAGGTGGCAAGGAGCAACTGTCGCCATTCAGGGAAGATGCACAGAGAAGTGGGGAGGCTGTGGCCACATAACTCAGCAGTCCACCGTGCTTGAGAGCTGTGAGGCCCCTGCCGTGGGGATGAAAAGCCGCATGCTCCAAAGACTCTCGGCAAACAGCTGTCTCCAGGGGCCCTTCCAGGGGGAAGGAACGCTGGGCTCAGCTCCGGGTGGGCTGGAAAATGAGAGAGAAAGGCCGCCGTGGAGAGCTCACAGCTGCGCATCTCTGCAATCCCTGGAGACGAGGCCCCTATCTCATCTCACAGGCTCACTCAGGAGAAAATGATCAAAAGGGACTTCAAATTCTATTATAGCATCATAGAAATCATTCCTTAAGGATCCAGGGTGACACTTTGAGGCTCCTCTGCTCCTTATTCTCAAGCTCTGACATAAATTTGACCACGTGGCTACTTGACCAGCCTTTGTGTGTTGTGTGAAAATGTTAGGATCTAAGTACTTCTTTTACTAGAGAGAAGTGAGGGAGTGAGGGAGGCTGGGGGACATTAGTGGAGAGGCATCTTGCTATTTATCCATGTAGGTTCTGGTCAGTCTCCTTCCTGTCATGCTCCAACGCCACTAGCCTGGGCCCCTGACCAATCCTGGGGAGAAGGGACGAGCCCACACGGCCAACACAACAGATTGGCAGGGTCCTCTGGTCCTGCCCTATTGCACAGTTCCGACAGGGCACTATTACTATGGACCGAGGTGGAGTTGTATCTCCCCACCCTGGGGAAAGCAGAAAATGGGGTTAGCTCTGAATCCTTGGGATCTGGGTCCTGGTAATTGCTAAGCCAACATCAGTGGTGGAAGGAATGGACACAAACAGAAGGGGAGAAACCGCCTGGTGTCAGGTGACCACAGGGTCCTGAAGTCCCAAAGCTTCAAACTGAGTTTTCCCCACTGTAACCAATTAGACTGAATATCATAAAAATGGAACTTGGGCCTCCAGAGAGGATTTTAGCAGCTCCTGGGCTATCCTTCTCCTCCTCACTGTTCTATTTCTTTACTCCCTTTCTCGGTATGGATCTGAGAGGTGATCCTCTTAAGTCTGGATTTACGCCTGCACGCTGAGGTGTGGATTTGTCTCTGGCACACTGACACGCGCTCACACACACGCTTTCACCCAAGATGAAAGGTAGCCTTCCTGGCAGGGGGAAGGAGCTGGCAGACATGTAAGAGGTGACGGCAGTTCTGGAAGCACTGAACACTTGCCAGGGACACCCTCCTCGGTGCACGCTGGGCCTTGAGACGAATGCATATTTTGTGAAACTAGTCTGAACTGACATGTGGCTCTGGCTATCAAGGGCTTTTCAGAATGGATGCCCAAACTGGCCATGGCAAAAGTTGAGCCAGTAGGTGCTGCTGGGACCCTCACAATGACTAGGACCCTGTGGTCATTCTTCAAACTCCCTGTAACAGTGCAGGCAGCAGAGGGTCATAGACTACCTGTGGGCTGAGAGAGAATTACATAAAAGGGGCCTTGACACCACCCCATATTGGGGATCTAAGGCGATAGGGATGAGAAGGGAACATGGGGAAGATGCCCAGGTGTGGCTCATAGGGCCCATGCTGTGGCAGAACCTGGGACTGAGTTGGCCACACTGAGAAGCCACAAGTGTACATTGAGCTGGCCATGGAGAGACAGCCTGGGAGGCTGGTCTGAGCACCACTCCAGTCAAACCTTCGTACAAATATAGTAGAACCTCCATAGTCGACCACCTCCCTACATGGACCACCTCCTTAAGTTGACCTAATTTTCATAGACCAGACATGCACCACGTGTGTGTATCAGTACTGAAGGCCTAGTTCCTTATGTTGACCACCTCTGTATGTTGACCAGTTTGTTAAAGTCTCTTGAATGGTCACCTTACACACATTCTGCAGTACTTCATTAGGCTTTGAAGTGAAACTCTGAGATGTGTTTGAATATGCTTCAGCATAAGGAAAGAATACATGTGTCATAACTAAAAGTAAGATGCTCAACCTTATCTGGTTTATAATGGACACGTGGGTGCCCAGAAAGGCCCGGGGAGTAGTTAGTTGGCATCTCCACTTCTGCCTGGACTTTGTGTGTAAGAGAGTCCTACCTTCTGCTCACACAGGCTTCCAGCTTGGAATATTCTTCCCCCACCTCTTTGTCTATTACTATCCTGTGTATTCTTCAAAGTCCAGCTTATAATTTGTTTACTGGATGACACTGATTCCTTTCCCCCTTAAATACTTCCAAATAATTTTTAGAGCTTACACTCATTTATGTACATTGAATGCTTTAATTGTTTCTTGTGTGTGCGTGTTTTTAATTAAGAACCTACAAGGTTGTTGCGGGCAAAGATCACACATCCTGACTGGCATCCCTTAGCAGACTCCCTCGGGGCATGACCAGCATGGGTGTGTCATAATATCACTTGACTGATGCATGGGTTCGAAATGGTCTCTAACTTCAAACTGGTAACACTGATTTTGAACATTAGAGGGGACAGTTCTCTGCCCAAAGTGTATGCTCTGACTTTTTAAAGTTGAAAAACATTTAAAGATTAATCAAACCCTTTTAAAGAAAATAGCACTGGAAGATGGGAATTCACATATATAAATTAACCTATATAAAAGAGAACCTTGTATAAAGAAAAAAAATAGAGAGAGAGAGATCTATCTTACCCATTAAGAAGTCACTAGTTTGCTAAGATCCCCGAAGGCTTAGATAAGCTTAGATAATCCATGGGTATCTGATTCTTTAGCAATACATGAAAGATTTGGGGGCTTGTTTATTCAATCCTTTTAATGCACCCCCCTTTTCTTCTTCTCACATAGGATACTATGTTTTGAATGTTTCCTTTTTTCTCCTATTAACTGGTAATTATTAACACATTTCTCTTCTAATGTATTAGGTATAGACCAATAGAAACAATCCAATGTTCTCATTGGCATCAGAAGACCACAGGTAACTACTACATGGAGCTAACAGAGGTCTCTCAAAAAGGAAGCGGCGTATTCTAATTAGCTTGTACAATTACATCTCTGGATATTGAGTGATGCTTACATTGGCTCTTTGAAATTTGGAAATGTGCTCCTTAGCTCCTCTCTCTTCTGTTTAGCCTTTTGAATACTCAGGACCCCAGGCCAGGAAGTTCTGAAGGAGAGAGCCTTTGAGCTGCCTCCCCCCATTCCGAAGTTCTGTGGTTGTTCCTAATGGATGGTAGGGTTGAATCCATCTGACTATTTAACTATTATTGAAGACTTCTTCCCAATTAGTTGAACAAATGCCATCCAGACTTGAACCAAAAAAATGCTAGTGTTGGTAGGTGCTATTATGGTGGTAAGAAAGTTGCATGGTTTAATTTGTTCTTCTCCATTTCTACCTTAGATTAGCTGGCATTTGAATGTGAACCCTAGGAATGTCTTTATTGAAAAAGTTAGGAGAAGACAGATAATGCAACGTTCCTCACACACATTCAGCACACAGCTCAAAGCTCTGAGACATTTACCTGAGGTTTTCTGAACTGAACTCGGATTCCAGGAACCGTAGGAACTGGTCCCGCCCCACCTGGTCCTTCAATATCTCATCGAAAGAGAAGCCCCATCTTTTCACTCGCTGCTGGCTGGGCTCTTTGCTGAGTGGGGGAAGAAGGTTTAAAACATGATCAGTACCAGGGAAAAGACAGTTTCATAGTTTATTGTGTGACTCAGACCAATTTTGCTGCCACACACTGAAGAAAAAGGTCTTATAGTTAAGGGACAGATTCTACAAAACCTGCACATATTCAAAATGGAGACTTTTGTATACCAAAAGTATCAAAAAAAGAGGCATGTGAAAGGGGCAGTGTTCAGGGAGTGTCACCAGGGTGCCCAGTAGGTGCTGTCTCTGGGGAGCAACACCACCATTGATCAGGCTTCTCTGGACCATTCCCGCCAATTACAGGCCCAACTGTGGACACCATCATTTTTCCACCTTTACTCTAATGGAGGATGACTCATGAACTCGACCTTTCATTGCAGACATTATCCACCACCCAACCCTTCCTCCATCCACAGGGGAAGAAACTAGGGTCGTGTTCAGAGCTGAGTGAAGCACAACTGGTCAGAAATGCATCAGCTCATCCAGGACAAATCATATTCACTTATTTAGAGACATAATGTTGCATTTGTTTATTGATTTAACAACCATGCACAGTGCTTACAACATGCTAAACATCGTTCCAAGCATTTCACACCTGCCAGTTCACTGAGTCCTCACAACTACTCTAGGAGAAACGTACTAATACTATTCCCATGTACCAGATGGGGAAACTGAGGCCTGGTGATACTTTTGGCTAAGGACACATAGCTAGAAAGTGAGAGTCAAGAATCAAAACTAGTCTGTGTGCTCCAGAGTGTGGTTCTCAACACTGCTGTGCTGTGGGGCCCCCTGAGTTCTGCTATCTCATATTCAGACTAAAGAAGGGGTGCTGGTCTGATTCTTCTGGTATTGGACTATGGTAATGGTTCCTTCAGCTTCTGTCTCTCCATTAAAGTTCACTTTTGTATTTATTCCTCTGACCTTCATGTAGTAATAGGATCTTAATTCACAGCACACTTGAACCTGCAGTTAAACTTTCACTGCACACTAAACTTATTTTGAATAAAAAAAAAAAAAAAAAAAAAAAAAAAAAGAGTTAAAAAAAAGAATATACTTACTGTTCTTTGAATTTATTTTGAAAATAATTTAATGATCTTTAAAAATTTTCATGGCACACCTACAGTCCTCTCATGGCACACCGGTTGAAAATCACTGATCTAGGGTTTAATGAGATCTCTAGATGATTTATAGCTACATTAAAATTTGGGAAACACTGGTTTAGCAATATTTAACAATAGACCCATACTTTTTATTCTTTCTAATAGACTGTAAGTAAATAAAATCATATTTCTTCTTATTATGGAACTGACGTATTCTCAATATTTATCTTAGAAAATTATACCTCCCAAAAAAGGGAAAGAGAGTTTGTGCATTGGAAGCCAGAAAAGCAAATGACTCTAGACGGGCACTGTCCAATGTAGCTTCCTCTGATGATGGAAATATGGTAGAACCTCTGTAAATTGACCACTCAAGGGACTGTAACAAACTGGCTAACATATGAGGGGGGGGTCAACAGAAGGAACTTCCATTAAGCACATTATGGTGCGTGTCTGATCTATGAAAATTAGGTCAACTTAAGGAGATGGTCAGCTATGGAGGTTCTATTGTGCGCTCCAATGTGCTACGCACTAGTCCTACGTGGCTACGTGGGCAATTAAAACATGGCTAGAGTGACTGAGAAACTGACTTTTAAAATTTGCTTAATTTTAAATATTTAAAGCTTAAGTTTAAATAGCCTCATGTGGCTAGTGGCTACTATATTGAGCACACAGCTCTAAACAACACTTTCCAGATGGGTAGACATAATTAGCTACAGAAACATTTTCTGATTCCAAGGACAATGACCAACAGACCATGTGCCTGGGATCAGGGAGGCCCTTGCTGTACACCTTTGTGTTTCCAGGCATGGCCTGACAAGGTCATGGTGGGGGACTGAGGCCATCAGGTCAAAGAATGATGGACTCCACAAAAGATGTCTTCTAAAGCACCAGGCTGGGCCTTTGACAACAAGACTTGAAGACAGATTGTGGATTATCTCAAACACAAGCCACAAAACTAATCAAACTTGATAATTTTCCAGGGTACCAAAAATACCATTTTTGGAGAAATCACCTCTAGGGTGGAGGCTGACAGCAAATATAAGCCCCAGAGAGCTGCAGAACATCATTTCTATCTGCCAGGGTCATGCTGTGTGACCTGGGAGGGACACAACCATCTACTCTTTGCTGGCCAAGGGTTCAGGGCTCCGAAGGATTGTCTGGAGGGCAGCTGCCAGCTATCCTCAGCTGGGCAGCTATGCCCAGGAACCAACTGTGGTGGTTCTTTGTAGTGACAGCATCATGGACATACATCCATTACAGATGTCACCAGTTTCTGGCACCCAAGCAATGAACCTACTTTCACCCTTCCAGATTCCTTGTGGTGGCAAGGGCGGGAGAAAGGCAATTTTAGGGATAAGCCAGAAAGTTTTTGGGGTACCACTGTGGATGTAGTTAGAAAGAGGCCTAGATGTTGGGAATATCTAGAAAGTTACAAGGTTTGGAGAGACAGAATACCCTGGTGTATAGTTTCTTAGGATCATCCTAACAGATTGAGTAACCGATTGGGTGGCTTACAACAGAAGAAATTTATTCCCTCACAGTCTGGAGGCCAAAGTCTAAAATTGAGTTGTTGGCAGGACCGTGCTCTCTCAGAAGGATTTGGGGGTAGAATCTGCTCCACGACCTTCCCTTAACTTCTGATGTTGCAGCGACACTGCTCTTTAGCTAGTGGACACAGTCTCTCCTCTGAAAACCCGGAAGCATCCTCCCTGTGTGTCTGTGTCTTTGCACAGCATTCGCACTCCACGTGTCTGTGTCTCTATTTTCTCTTCTTGTAAAGACATGGGTCATGTTGCATCAAGGGCCCACCTGACTTCAGTATGACCTCATCTTAACTAACTGCATCTGTGGCAACTCTATTTCCAAACAGAGTTCTGGAAAGAACATGAATTTTGGGGTGATACTATTCAACCAACGTATACCTGGGTTTTCCAAACCACCCATTATTCACAATCCTATTTATACAACTGGATGCTCCATGCTTTCTCCTTATTTTCCTGGTGCTATTTGGCCATTGGGATTCTGTTCTATTAAAAGCTTCTTGGATACAACTCCCCTACGTATATCTTTCTGTATCACTTGGGGACTCTCCACATCATCCACTGTAAGGTTCAAGAACAGACTTGAACATGCTTCAACCACTAAATGGTCTCTTGTGGTTATACAGTATTTCTGAAAATTAAAATATCTCTCAATATCCATCCCCAGGTAACTGGTACAAGAACTCTTCCTTGGCCAAACTCATGCAAATAGTCCACAGAACTCATAGCCGCTTTATTTACGTCCATAGTATGGAGAAATTTCCTTGTGATGAATTCTCTATTACAGTTTTATGTCACAAATTTGGTTTTTAAGAGTTTACATCATTGTCTTTCCAGCTATCTTGTGAGCTCTTTGAAGACAGAGACCTTGTTTCACGTGTCTTTGTATTCACCATGGTTCCTTTCACATGGCAAATATTCAACACTAAAAGTATCAATAAAAAAATGTGCATAGTGATGTGTCTTTACCCTGGCAGTGTGTTCTGATCACTAGCTGGATGCCTTTTTCGAACTCTTGTTTGTGCTCTGTGCCCAATGAATCTCACAAAATTCCTTCCTCCCACTGGACAGGCCAAGTGAAGACAGGTGGCTCTCCAAGGAAGTCAGTCTTTCATCCCAGCTAAAAAGCACAAAGGAAATCTCTCACACTGAGAATAAGAAAGCCAGATTCAAAGGAAGCAACCATCTATAAAAATGCTCCTTTCCACAGGGCCTTCATAGTGATAGGCAAGGTGCAAGGAGCCTTCCTCACAGTGCTCCATGTCACTCTCAGTATAAACCAGGGAGGCAGGCGTTTGTACTTAAATTTGCATTGTTAAAAAGAGGTCAGATGGTCCAAGGTCACACAGCTGGTGAGTGGCAGGCTGGACCTAGAATCCAGGTGTGTCTGTCTTCAAAGTCTATTCTTTTTTCTATTCTACTGCCCCGCCTTCTATTATATTTCCCTCATTTGATGTCTAAAGTAAGAGTTGGGGAAAATGTAAGCTATCTTCTGAACTCTTATTTTAAGAGTTAGGGTCTTGGTCTATCTCCCAGGCTGGAGTTCAGCAGCATGGTCATAGCTCATGGTAGCCTTAAACTCCTGGGCTCAAGCAATTCTCCCACATCAGTCTCCCAAGCAGCTGAAACCATAGATGTACACCACTATGCTCAGCTAACTTTAAAAAAAAATTTACCTTTTTTTTTTTAAGAGATGAGGTCTCACTGTGTTGCCCAGGATGGTCTCAAAAGCCTGGCCTCAAGGAATCCTCCTGCCTGAGCCTTCCAAACCATCACACCCAGCCGAAATAAGTTTGAGTTACTGGTGTGTAATAGACTGAATGTCTGTGTGCTCCTCCAATTCATATATTGAAGTCTTCATTACCAATGTCATGGTACTAGGAGGTGGGGACTTTGGGAAGTGGGTAGAGCATGAATTTGTACCCTTATAAGAGTCCCAGAGGGCTCTCTAGCCCTTCTGCCATGTGAGGACAAAGTAAAAAAATGGCCATTTGTGAACCAGAAAGCAAGCCCTCACCAGGCACTGAATTTGCCAGCAACTTGATCTTGGCCTTCCCAGCCTCTAGGACTATGAGAAGTAAATTTCTGTTGTTTAGAAGCCACACAGCCAATGGTACTTTTGTTGTAGCAGTCCTAACAGACTAAGACAGAAATTGGTAGTGAGCATGGCATGCTGCTGTAACAAACAACTAAAAATGCAAAAATGGCTTTGGAACAGGATAATACATGGAAGCTGGAAGAGACATATACTAGAAAAAGCCTACATTGTAGTGACCAGGCTTCTAAAGGCAACTCTGGTGAGGGCTCAGGAAGAAAAGAGGAGAGAGCTGTGGAGAAAGGCTCAAGCTATGGAGAAAGATAACATGTAAGTAATCCTGAAAGGAGAGTTAGTAGAAAGATAGATGGTAAAGGCCATTCTGATGAAGTTTCAGACAGAAATGAGAAATATGTTATTAGAAACTGGAGGAAAAGTGACCCTTGTGATAAAGTGGCAAAGTACTTGGCTGAATCGTGTTTGTGTTCTAGTGTTTTGTGGAAGATAGATCTTGTAAGAGATGAAATTGAATATTCAGCTGAGGAAATTTCTTTCTCTCTTTCTTTTTTTTTTTTTTTCTTTCAGTTTTTGGCCAGGGCCGGGTTTGAACCCGCCACCTCTGGTATATGGGGCTAGCACCCTACTCCTTTGAGCCACAGGTGCCGCCCAGCTGAGTAAATTTCTAAGCAATGGTTGACGGTTCAACTTGGCTCCTCCTGAGTACTTATAGAAAAATGGAAGAAGAGAGGATAACCTTTTTTTTTTTTTTTTTTTGAGACAGAGTCTCACTATGTCTCCTTTGGTAGAGTGCTATGGCGTCACAGCTCACAGCAACCTCAAACTCTTGGGCTTAAGAGTGATTCTTGCCTCACCCTCCCAAGTAGTGGGACTTCAGGCGCCCACCACAATGCCTGGCTATCTTTTTGTTGCAGTTGTCACTGTTGTTTAGCTGGCCCTGGCCAAGTTTGAACTTACCATACCCAGTATATGTGGCCAGAGCCCTAACTGCTGAGCTATTGGTGCCAAGCCAAGAGAGGATAACTTAAAGACAGACTTGTTAAGCAAAAAGGAACCAGAACCT
Organism: Loris lydekkerianus; assembly: GCA_963574355.1. Taxonomy (NCBI): domain Eukaryota; kingdom Metazoa; phylum Chordata; class Mammalia; order Primates; family Lorisidae; genus Loris; species Loris lydekkerianus. The sequence continues at coordinate 25,272 of CAUYPK010035179.1, read as the reverse complement.
ACAGATTTGGAAAGTTCTTAGCCCATCTACATTGCAAAAAAACAAAACAACACACACAAAATAAGACCACTAATTATGTGATCAAATGATTGCTTGATAAGGAGATTGTCATAGATTAGGCATCCTAACAGAAGCCAGGAACTATCCTTCTGGAATGGCCTTGAAGATAATTTACAGCTCAGAGCTGCCATTCCCATCACAGAGTACAAGAGCCACATGGAGGGAGGGCAGAACAATTTAAAAGGGTAGGGTCACTTCTTCAGTTCATGTGAGCCAGGATATTCTTGCCCACTTTCTTAGGGGTGGGGTCCCCACAGAGAGTCATGATGTGGGCTGTATCCAGCAGAGCCATGGGGACAGGGCTACTCAGCAGAGCTGTGGATGTGATACCCCACCTTAGAAAAACCACGGGGGTACTAGTAGACCTGTTATAGGGCTAGCCCACTAAGCTGTGGGGTGACATTGCCACCCAAATCTGTAAGGCAGAGCGAGAGCATCAGCCCAAGAAATCTATGGGAGCTTTACTCTCACCCAGGAGAGCTGTGGGGGTGGGACTGCTGCCCCAGTGGGCCTGGGAGGCAGAGTGCTGAGACAAAGAGTGTTATTCCAGAGTCTTGGGTTTAATGTTTACTCAGTGACATTTGGCACTTACTTGGGACCCATTACTCCCTTTCTTCTTTCTTATTTCTCTATTTGTTGGAATGGAAATATCATTCCTATGCCTCTCCCACCACTATTATTAGGAAGCACATAACTTGTTTGGCTTCGTAGGTTCACAGATGGAGAGAAAATTGCCTCAGGATGAATTATACCCTGAGTTTCACCCATTTTTGATTTAGATAATATTTAGATGAGACTTTAGACTTTGGAATTTATGCAAGAACAATTTAAGACTTTTGGGGCTTTGGGGATGGAATGAACATATTTTATATGCAGGAAGACATGAATTTTGGGGACCCTGGGGTATAATATTGTAGTCTGAATGTTTGTGTCCCCTCTCCTCTCCCAAATTCATATGTTGAGATCCCGATCCCCAATGTGATGCTATTAAGAGGTGGGGCATTTGGGAGGTGATTAGGTCATGCAGAATGGGATTTGTGTCCTTATCAAAGAGATCTCAGAGAGCTCTCTTGTCTTTCTGCCATGTGAGGATACAGAGAGAAGACAGCCACCTATGGACCAAGAAGTGGACCCTAACCCAACACCAAAATCTACTGGCACCTCAATCTTGGACTTCCCAGCCTCTGGAACTCTGAGAAATAAATTCTGTTGTTTATAAGCCACACAGTCTATGGCATTTTTGTTATAACAGCCTGAATGGACTGATACAAGTTATAGAAAATTATGAAAGAAGGAGAAAGTTCCTTAAAGATGAAATATCCAATGACTTCATCTCAGAGTCAAGGCTATTGAACAAATAATCACAATTTTACTTAACATCCCAAGAACAACCCGAGGGTCCTGAATGTTCCAGTGGGGAGTTGTCCAGTTGTTTACTGCTGTGTAACAAACCACCTCTAAACCTAAGGGTTCAAATAGCAATTTATCATTCTCTCTGTCCTTTGGGATAATGAGGTTCAAATGAGTGGTTGTCACTTGGGGTCTCTCTCATGGTTGTAGCTGGATGGAAGCTGGAAGTGGGGATCCTTGAAGGTTTGACTGAGCTGGGCATCCAGGATGGCTCCTCACATAGCAGGTGATTCAGGGTGTTGGCCAGAGTGTCCACACATGGCCTCTCCAGTTCTGTGAACATCTCATAGATGGGTTCCAAGAAGGAATGCCTCAAGAGCAAATGTTTCAAAGGACTAAGGTAGAAGCCACAAGGTTTCTACATGACCGGTTCTCAGAATATCCCTTCTGCCACTCTCTATTGGTTAAGTAAGACACCAAGACCAGTCTAGATGAAAAGAGAGGGAGACTTCCTCTCCTGATATAAGGATCAGTACATGCATGTGAAGAAGGAAGGCACTAATGGGGCTATATTTGGAGACTGACTACCACAGGAAGGGAGCTTGTCTAATATCCTGATGATAGTTCTGCCAAAGTCACTGTGTATGGCACATCACTGCTTGATCATCGCTCGAGGATGATCTCTGCATCTCAGCAGCTCAGGCTGGCTGAGAGTAGATGCTTATGGCCAGGCAGGACAAGCCAGACTCCTTGTAGCTCTTTTCATGTGGATGAGACTCAGCAGAGAGGAGACCTAAACCTAAGTCACATCAAGAGACTACATCACAAACCACTTCTGCTAGCAACCTCAGGGTTCAGTGGATCCAGCACTGGTCAGTGGTACTACCAGAAACACGTCCCTTATGCCTCCCTGGGACAATGTTCTGGTGGCATTCAGATGACAGAATTCTTTCCAACTGTGATACGGCAAGTTTTGGCTGATCTTTTCTCAAGGATAAGCCCTGGTTATCACTATTTTCTTTAATGAAACTTTACTTCTCAGAATTTCCATTGTATAGATTCAAAGTGTAGCTTGTCCATCCTTTAAAACAGTAGCTTTTCATTTCCCTCCTTATTCTTGGATTTCTGCATCCACTAGTTTGTCTGAGAAGAAAGGATTAAATCCTAATTTCCTAGTGTGTATGCTATAGCCTGCGCATTTTTCTTGTAAGCCGCTGTCTGCACACTCCACTGAGCTGTCTATAAGTTCTCTATGACAGAGAGAGGACATTCTCCATCTCTGTGGGGTCTAGAGGCTGTGATATCCTCTGCCCTGGTCATCACAACCAGTTTGCCTGGACCCCTTCACCCAGCCCGGCAGAACACAAAGCCCACTTTAGACGAACATAAATACCTGAGAGTCCTGCTTTATCACACACCAGTCTAGATGAAAAGAGAGGGAGACGTCCCCTCCTGATGTAAGGAGCAGTACATGCCTGTGAAGAGGGAAGGCCTCCCTCACCAGAGCCTCCTCCCAGGAAGTACTTGTGAGGGTGGGAACCTTTGCTGGAATTTGAGCCGGGCTCAACTTGAGAAGGGGCTCCTGGCAGTCCACAATCTAAAAACCACATACTTGACACTCCAGCTTTTCAAAAGTCTTTGGTTTCCTCAGGACTAGGGAGTTCCCTGGCCTTGATGGAGACCCTGTTTCTGGCTTGTCCTCTGGCTTGTCTCCCTCACCCTTAGCGTTCCCCTCTCAGGAACAGAGAATACACTCATCTCATTTTCTCAGCAGCATAGCACAGCCCTCTCCCTTTGTTGTTCAAGTTTCTACCAATGCCCCTACCCTAGGGGCCTTCCTTACTGTCCCAAGTGGCTTAACGTCCTCTGCCAAGCAAGGAGGAATCCTGGCGGTCAGGTGGTAGGACAGTGTGTTTTGTTTGCTGTGCCTGTTTGTAGCCTGAGAGACTTTCTTGCTTAAAATACAGCACATTGTAGGTTTCAAAAACTGAAACTGAGAGAAAAAAAAATGACTTTTGATTATTTTATTCATCATCTGCAGCCTGTTTCTGTCATGGACAGAAACCATCCCTGGGCTGAAGTGTGATGTTGGCCCTGGTCCCATTCTCTGTTTTCCTAACACCACTGCCAGTGTCTCAGTGCGTAAAAATGTTCTGTTGGGAGAAAAAACAGGGCTTCATTTTTACTTGTACCTAAATAACTTGATTTTGCTTACAGGTGGACAGATCATGGCAGCTGTTTTAGGTTAGGCGTGAAGATGAGGGTAGACCCCCCACCCCCATCCCCCAGACAGTAAGAACATTAATGGAACACGAGGGCAGGTGCGGCGGCTCATGCCTGTAATTCTAGAACTCTGGGAGGCCTAGGCAGGTGGATTGCCTGAGCTCACAGGTTCAAGACCAGCCTGAGCCAGAGCAAGACCCCATCTCTAAAAATAGCCAGGCATTGTGGCGGGCACCTATAGTCCCAGCTACTTGGGAGGCTAAGGCAAGAGAATTGCTTGAGCCAAGTGTTTGAGGTTGCTGTGAGCTGTGATGCCATGGCACTCTACCCAGGTCAACCAAGTTAGACTCTGTCTCAAAGAAAAAAAAAAAAAAGAAAGAAAGAAAGAAAGAAAGAAAGAAAGAAAGAAAGAAAGAAAGAAAGAAGTGGCACATGAATAGTAGAGGCAGGTAGCACCCTGTGCCCCCAGGAAAAAGTGTTAAATAGATTGAGATAAACCAACAGATGACCGGCATTTTTCTAACCTGTTACATGCTTCTTTGCTGACTTTCAAGAACAAAGGAGGAAATTTATTTTCTCGTGGTGAATTAGGTTCATGTGCTTACCTCTCCTCCTTTCCTGAAACCGGGAAAATGATCAAATAAGGAACCCCTTACCTATCCATCCTCCCTCAAACCTATACAGTGCCTACCGTATGCCATACAGGCCTGGGTGCTAGAATAATTATGAGTCCTATTTAGAAAGTGAACCAGGGGAGGACATGATAGAACAACTGGAGGGATGGATGGCCACTTTACACTGGTGGTCACAGAAAGTCTTTCTGAAGAAGGGACCCAATGCTGAAAAGGAAAGCCAGCTATGTCAGAACCTGGGGGAAGAATGGCCCAGGAAGAAAGAAGCAGCCCAAACATGGTAGGTAGAGACAAAGACGTTTCCCATCAACAGATGGTAAACTTTGAGGAATTTCAGAAAGGTATGAAGCAGAAGGACTGAACTCCTGACAAAGCTGAGAGCAGCCTGTGATTCCAGCAGAGCCATCAGAGAAGAAACTCCATGGGTGTCCCCATCAGGAGCCTGGGAAAACCCCACGCTCTGAGCAGCAGGACTGGAATCAGAGGCAGCGGGCACCAGATGGGGGCATATGGAAGAAATTCAGAAATATGGAACAGGCTCCACACAGTAGAAAGGGTCTGCTGAATTAAGGTGTATGTTTCCTGTCCAGCTTCTAATACAGGAAATAAGACCAAAGGGTGGTGCTTCTGTTAACCCAAGGTTAGTACAGCAAAACAGCAAAAACATCTCTGCCATCTCTGCAAAGCAGAGAGATTTCTCAAGACACTCTAGCTTTCTCAATACTTCTTAATGGCGTCAGCAGATCTAACTGGGTTCCCCTAAGACTTGTCAGCAGAGGGAGAAGAGTGGACTCATTGGGGAGCACCATGGGGAGGAAGAAGAAATTCCACTGGGACTGAAACACAGAGTGGGAAAGGCTGCAGGTGCTAGGATGGGGGGGTTCTACCAATAGGATGGGAAGCTTTACCACTAGGATAGGGGGCTTTACTACTAGAGTGGGGGCTGTGCTACCCAAGGACCCCCCATAGCCACCTGTGTCACTGTGAGAGTGGGTCTAGTCTTTCAGTCTGTTCTTGGACCAAATACCCAGGACCCAGAGGGGACCCTGACAATTTGCCTGTGTAAATTTACTCATTCATGCATTCAGGTGATGCCTGACAGCTTCTCAGAGGAAAGTCAGGGGGAACTCGGTGAGTCACCTGGGAATCACCTGGAGTGCCAGAGCCACTTGGCACACACGTGCATTTTTAACGAGCATCCCATCTGATCCTGGTGTACAACATGGTCTGAGAACCACTGACCCCAAAAATGCCGAGGGAGCCCCCACTAGCTACTGTCCTAGACCAGGGCTGCACGTCAGCGTCACTTGGGGAGAGTAAAAAAAAAAAAAAAATACCAGTGCCTCATTGCCAGAACTGCTAAAATAATTGAGCCTGGGTGATGACAGGGCATTAGTATTTTAAATAAATTCCCAGGTGGTGCAGGATTAAAAGCCAAAACCTTCATTTATTAAAAAGAGCCGTCATCAAAATTCCTGGGCGTGTGAGAAGAACGATCTGCTCTGAGCACAGAGTAAGGAAGCAATGACTGGAAACAGCCGTCCTTTAATAAGTAACCCCCAGTGAAACAGACTAAGCAGCAGACATGGAGGGGAGAGATGAAAATATGAAAACAAATGTAATATGTGAAAAATCTGTATCATACCTTCAGGGGGATTTAGAACTCACTGCTAGGAAAAGAAGAGTCCAAGAAAGATTAAGAAGTCTTAGAAATGAAAAAGCACAACTGTCATCCACTCCTCTCAACACCCCATAGGAAAAGAAAAACTCATTAAAGTATAAAATGATAGGATAGACACCACTGAAAACCAAACTGGTGACCCTGAACAGCAATCCAAGGAATTCTACCCTTTATATATAGAATAAAGACTAAGATATGGAAATTATGACAAAGAAAATATAAGCGGTATGGCAGGTCCATCCTAGAGGCCCAGAATTCCCACCAAAGGATTTCCTGGGAAGTCAAGGCAGATCAGACAAAAGAGCAGGAATAATTAGGATACGTAAACAAAGCAGAGAAAAAATCATCAGTTAGAGGAAGAGTTGAATTCTTGGATTAGATCAAAAGGAACTATCGAGGGCACATCACAAATCTTTTTATTTTATTTATTTTTATTTATTTTTTGAGACAGAGTCTTACTTTGTCGCCCTTGGTAGAGTGCCATGGCATCACAGCTCACAGCAACCTCCAGCTCTTGGGCTCAGGTGATCCTCTTGCCTCAGCCTCCCCAGTAGCTAGGACCACAGGCGCCCACCACAATGCCTGGCTATTTTTTGTTGCAGTTTGGCTGGGGCTGGGTTCAAACCTGCCACCCTGGTATATGGGGCCGGCGCCCTACCCACTGAGCCACAGGTGCTGCCCCACAAATCTTAAAGATACACACAGCCTACTTTTATTTTTCCAATGTTCATAGAAATATAAGTTAAAAAATATTGGTTTAAAATATATCAAGTTAACATTCCTCTGAGGAAGAATGGGACTCAGAGGAGGTAAAGGAAAGTTCTACTTTTTATGCTTATTTGTATGAATTAGTGACATTTTCAATTAAAACAGTTAACAGTTAATGGAACCAGAATAGGAAAGAGTTTTAAAGAAGCTAATATAAATAAAGCAAGTCAGGGAAAAGAAACAAGAAAGAATGAGATTCAGAAAAACTTTCAAGGAAAAGTTACAATGTATGATTTAAGTAAATATGACCATTTTCCATCTCAATATTCAAAGCAAAACAGACCACTAGAAAAATGGGCAAAGAACAGGCAAGTTACAAAAGAAAAATGTGTATCCAATAATCACATGAAAAGATTCTCAGATACATTAACAAAGAACTAAAAAGTAAAATGAGAATTTTTTTAACCTCTCAGATTTGCAAAGATAAAAAGATTGATAATTCTTGGGATATAGGGAAACGGGCAGTTTTAAGCTAAGAGCATCAAAGCAATTCATTACAGTTTTGCTCAAGAAGGATCTGGGAACATGAACTCAAATTATGCATGCCATTCCTAATTCTACTCCTGGAAAATTTATACTAAAGAAAACATTGGACTCGTACACAGGATGTTTCTTGAATCATCGTTTATGTTAGCAAAAACAAGGACACAACCTCAATTTACGACCCAGGGATTGGTGAGATGAATTTTTCCTCATTCATGCCATGGGACATTATGTAGCTATTAAAAAGGATAAGGTGGATCCATATGTGTTTATACAGGGAGATTGTCATGATATATTATTAATTAAAAAAATTATTGGTAAACAAATGTATAATAATCCCAATTATACAAAAGAATAAGATATTATATATGCATGCAAATCCAAAGGGGCAGACACTACAACTTTCTGAGTTCACAGTACGGTTAGTGTTTTTTTCATGGTTCCCCTGGGCCCCTTCATTAATTAAGGTCATGACCAATCAACTAAATATGTATTTATGTCCTCACAACTTAGTAGCTGTTTAAAATACATATAAATTGATAGAAAAAGTATTTGAATTTCATTCTTAAATAACCACAACATGCACCTGCTGGGCACTGCACATTTTTATGAACTTTGGAATCAGATTGTACCTTACCCACTCTTATTTCTTAGTCCATGTTGATTTTTGCACAGTATCTGCTTTTTATCACAGCAATGGCTCTGAAAACTCAGATTTTAAAAGATCTCATTGACATCATTGAAAGGGATGTAACATTCTCTGACGTTGAAACTGAACGACCTTGGCTCAGTGCCCATAGCTTAGTGGTTAGGGCGCTGGCCACATACACTGGGGCTGGTGGGTTTGAACCTGGCTTGAGCCTGCTAGACAACAATGACCACCACAACAACAAAATAGCCAGGCCTTGTGGCAGGCGCCTGTAGTCCCAGCTACTTGGAAAGCTGAGGCAAGAGAATCCCTTAAGCCCAAGACTTTGAGGTTTCTGTGAGCTGTGACGCCATAGCACTGTACGGAGGGTGACATAGTGAGACTCTGTCTCAAAAAAGAAAGAAAGAAAGGAAGGAAGGAAGAAAGAAAGAAAGAAAAAGAAAGAAAGAAAGAAAAACAAAAAACAGAAACTGAACTACCTTAATCTAGTAGTTTATGCAGTATCTGACCCATGTCCAACATTGTTGTGTTTCCTTCAAATATTTAGACTATGTCATGGGAACCCCATGAGTCCCTGCAGTGCCCACGGTGTCCTGGTGCAGTTGGGAAACCCCAGCATCAAGGTATAAACAAAGGTTCTTCTTGAAGATGGGAATGGGTTGGAGGAAGAGAGAATGATTTTGTTTGTGCACATCTGGATAGTTCAAACTTTCAGTAGTGAGCAGTCTTACTTTTTAGAAAGTTTTTCATTTCCCCGAAAAATGCCAGAAAGAGAGCAAAGCAAAAGACAATGTGAGAGTGACAGAGAAATGAAACACGAGCTGAAAGCAGGGAGTCGAAGGCCCCCACACTAGATTTATCTGCGCCTTTCCTTGGGTCATTTGGAAAGTGATCCAGGTCTCTCTGGGCTTTACTTCAGCTAAGAAGTAAACACACTCGCTTCCCTCCCAGGGGAGGAGCTACCTCCCTGTGCAATTCCTGCTGCCAGATACTCCAGAAAAGCAGAGTGATGAAAATCATGGCTCTGGAGCCCTCGGCCTGCCTCACGTCCTACCGGTGTGACCTCGGGCAAGTCCAGGACCTCCTCTGGGCCTCAGTTTCCTCATCTGCTCAATGGTGGGAGTAAAAGTGTTCACCAGGCGAGGGGATTCAAGGGGAGACAGTCACTGTGGGGTGTGGCCAGCACAGGGTAAGTGCTAGATGCTAGTGTTGCTGTTGCTGCAGGCAAATATGAAAATAAAAAAAGAAAAATTGGGCCAACAGATTCTTTCCAGCAATCAGATCCAGGGAATGGCAAGGGACTGTCCTAAAGGGTCAGAGAAATGTCAGGGAGAAGCTGCAAATGATCCACATAGAAATCAAAGCTGTAAGGGGTAGAGATGGAAGAAAGGAGAACTCAGGAGGGAGGTTACTTCACGCATTTCTGTTCTAGCAATGAAGAGTCAAACTAAGATAGGAGATAAGGTGATCTCAAGATCTTATGAATTTTTTTTCTACATTCCTTCTCCTCCCAAATTGAAAAAAACATTTTTTTTTACCTCATCTCTATGTCCCATAAAGTAACATCATCGCTGATCCAAGGATTGGACGGCTCAGCCAGTGTTATCAAGGGATCGTATTCCACATACTGTTCCGTGTAAGCAATTAAGCTGCAGAGGGAAGCAGAGCAAAGAATGCCACTGATTTCCTAAAGAACATGCATTTCGTCTGTTTTACACAAATATCATGGCAGTCTTCATATAATTCTAAATTAAAGAAAATCATTACCTCCACCGCCATTTCTAACATAACAAATCACACTTTCCATTTGTCCTTATTTCCTCTCATTATGAACATATTATTTTTACATTATTGCAATCATAGTATGCAACATTACATGCATTTTATGTTTTTCCTCTTTACTTGACTCTTCACTTAAACCTTGGTGCATTTCTGCCCAGTCACGCAAGCCTTAGTGATGCACTAGTCCAAACCCAGTTGTGTATTGCCTGCTCTTGCCAAGTCTATGGATCACAAGGCCTCTGGAGCACCTGCCTGTCAGTCCAGCCCTTCCAACTGAAGGACTTTCTTACTTTAAAGACTTTACATCATGGTAGATCTCAAGGAGTTAACACAAACATTTTTTTCAATAAAGCAACTTAATTTTTCAATTGTAATTATGGACTAATAGATATTGTAATCTAATTAACATAATTTATTTTAGATTCTTTTTTATTTTTATCAAAATGTATATGGGTAGTTAAAATAATAAAATGTAATGATTTTATATATATTAAAAAACCAAAAGCAATATTGTTTTTTCTCCTATCCCTTCTCAGAAAGGCATCAACTTCCCACCTTCTGGTTCTTCCTTCTAACATTTACCTTTATTTCTAAATGATAGGCTTTTCCAGCTGTTCTCGATTTTTAAATTTCAGACAAAGATTTAACTTTCTATTCTTCAGTCTTCAATTCTCCTTTCCTTTTCCTCCAACAATCCCCCAAATAGACTTGTAAAACAATTGTTGTTAAATCAATGGTCAGTATTTACATTATTAAACTAGATAGAAATTGCTTGTTATTCAACTAAGTAGTATCTTTTTTCCAGTGTTTTCACAAACCTATACAACATCAATCAATGATTTTCCCACATCTTAACCACATCAAATCCTCAATTGGTTCTGTCCCCTGTCTCCTGGGGGTCCTCTGCCTCAAGTCATAAGTCTTCTTGCTCCAATCTGGACTGCTTTCTCTACAGGCATGATGTACAACCATTGTCTTGGGCCTTCTTCACTTCCGTGTGGGAGCCCTTGTTTCCCAGATCTGTCTCTTTTTACTCTCTGGTTTTACTGTCTGGTTTTACTCTCTGGTTGTGTTGAAGCACAACCTTTAGCGCAGTGGTTCTCAACCTGTGGGTCGTGACAGGTTGCATTAAAGGGCCGTGGCATTGGGAAGGTTGAGAATCATTGCTTTAGCGGTTTCCTAAAAAAGGGTGCACAAGAGTCCTTGCAAGTCTAAAACTGCTATTATTTTCTCTCCATACTTAACTGATACTGCCGAAGATAGAACACTAGGTTAAAATTGTTTGCTTTTAGAATTTTGAGGCATTACTCTGCTTTTTGAGGGGTATCTCATGTTGCTATTGAGAAGTCTGGATCCATTTTGATTCTGTTGTTTTGCTCAGTTTCTTTTCTCTCTGTCAGCTTAGAATCTTTTCTTTATTTCTCTTTGAAATTTTATGGCGCTTGTTGGTTGTTTTTCATTCACTGTGCTGGGGATAATGTGCAACATATAAAACATTTTCTGAGAGATTTTATACTATTTTTTCACTAATTTCTTACCCTCCATTTTCTTTGTTTTCTTGTTAAATATTAGACATCCTGAATTGTTAATTTAATTTCCCCTCCCATCTTTTAACTCCTTATATTTTTGTTTATTTGGCTTTTGACCTATTTTTTTTTAATTTTTTTTTATTTTAAGCCATCACTTTCTTACATTTCCAGAGTTCACTATCATTTTATGGATGAACTATCTTCTCATATCTTAGAATTTATTAATTCTACATTTTTATTGTAAGTTTCTTCTGATTGTCAAATTGTTTTCGGTTCCTCTAAGCTCCTTTTAGTCTTTTTATTTTGATCAGACTCCTTCACACTGGGGATTTCCTTGAGTATCTGAAAAATCTTTGGACATCCGTTTATGTTTAAGAGTGAGGCTGAATGAATGTGCGTGGACAGGACTTGTCACCGATGGTTTCACTGTTGGGGTAGGGGGCAGTTTGTCAGTCTTCTCACTAGTGCTTCAAATGAGAAATCTGGCATCTTTCTTTTGGGGTCAGCTATTTTTCTCAAACTTTTTCTTCAAGGCCCAAATAGTAAATATTTTAGGCTTTGTGGCTGCGTGGGACAGACACTGTTTGTTGCGACTATTCGGTTCTAATGTCGTAGCATGAAAACAGTCATAGACAAATTTCAAACAAATGCATTGAATTGTGCTTCCCTAAAACTTCATTTGCAAAAACAAAAAGAGGTCCGTTTGGCCCATAGGTTGTAATTTCACAGTCTCTAGCCTGTGCGTATATATGTCTGGCTCCTAGAGGCCCGGGACTACAGGTGGGGAGGGGCCAAGGGTCTGTTAGGACTCAGAACATGGCACCCCAAAGTAAGGCACCTCAGCATGCTGAGTACTTTGCACTAAATTAGGAGACTCAAAGGGCCTAAGAAGCAAAGTCTTTCTGAGCCTCCCCCATCCTCCTGTCTCCTGCCCCTCTTCTTCTCTATATGTGAGTCATACAAACAAGAATTCTTCTTCCTCAAAGGAGATCATAGAATCTAGAACCCTTTTCTCCTAAAACCGTCCATGAACCTAGAAAGGTCACTCTCTTCCTTCTCTCTTGAAGACCCTCATTCCAGAGGGGTTTTTCCCCTGCCCCATGCCTGGGAGGTAGGAATGCTACTCAGAGAGGTGTAGAAAAATCTGAACAGACAGGTCCTGCTGGTTTCCCCCTCAGTCTTTCGGTATTAGATCATTCCTTCTGTTCAATCACAATCCTCTGTCCCTTCTTCATGAAATGGAAGCATAAAAATACAGTTTTCTCTGGGTCTTTAGGTCTTCATTTCTGAAGTCTCCTGTGTTCCATTAAACTTTGATTAAATGAATTTGTTATGCTTTTCTCTTGTTAATCTATTTCTTGTTATCAGAGTGTCAGGCAGCTGTGACCCTTCTGGTGCGGAGGACAGAGATCACACCTTTCTGCTCTCACAGGTCCCACGGTTTAGTATATAGAGCTTCCACTAATTCTCCTGTTTTTAGCTGACCTCCTACGAAGTCTGATATGCTGAGTTCTGAGCTTGTGTGGCTCAGTTTCTCTGGAGAATAAACTGGCCCTTCTCTTGTGGTGGTGGTGAATGGGAGAGATTGTTTCCCAGTGGGGCAGGAGATCTACAGGCTCCAGAAACAGATTTGACCATTCCTCTTCTTCCCTGTTAGCCCCATGGCTCATTCTTCCCTCCCATGGTCCCTGAGTCCTGAGTTCCCTGGTGCCTTCAAAAGCCAAGACCAGATTTGTTTGGGCAAACTGGCTCTCTCTGTTACAGTGCCTCCATTCCCAACATATAGGTTATAACATTTGTCACTTGTCCCATTCACTTAATTTCATAATGTTTTGAAATATTCAGGCATACAGACAGATATAAAAACAATAGGAAATCATGATTGTACTCACTGCCCAGTTAAAAAGTTAAAATATTACAGATACAGAAACAGGAGCCTGTGTTTATACCTCCTAATTCTGTAGATTTTTCTATCTTGGAAAAATGTGTTGAAACCATTCATCTGTTAATTTGATCACTTTGTGAGTTCATACCATTTTTTCTCCTTTAGCGACATGTTGCTTTGCGGACAGAGGGAAGATAAAGATCGTCTACAATAATGTCTTAAACGAATTTATTATAATTTAATCATTTACTTTATATTAGACACAGACTATAAATTTCCTTTTAGCATACAGTGCTGTAGGAGAACATCATTGTTCACAGAGGTTTTTCATTTTCCGGGTTATTTATTAAGAATTTATATCCATAAAGTTGAATTATTTGGCCAAAAGGTATAAATATTTTTATGGTATTGATCCACAACAAAACTTTTCCCCAAGCATTGCCAGCTTGTGTGTCAGCAATCTCTTTCAGAACAGCAAAGTCGAAGCCATAATTCCTACGGGCAAGCATGTCCAACTAGCTCAAGGCTGCAAATGTAGAGAAATTAGCATCTCCATCTCATTGCTCCTCAAAGTGGGATCCCAAAAAGCAGCAGCACAAGTGCCACCAGGGAGCTTGTTGGAAATGCTGACTCTCAGGCTCTGCCCTAGATTACTGAGTTTGGATCTGCATTTTGATAAAGTTCGTTCAGGTGATTCACATACACCTTAATGTTTGAGGAGAACCACAGCTTATTCCTCAATTTTCTGAAGGGTTCAGGACATGAGATGTTTTATTCACCAAATCAAAAGGAAGGACCCTCTGCTAATTTTGGTTTTAAAGACGAACACAGAAATTTTTTGATACCTTGGAGCCTTCTCGCCATTGTAGGTGTCACCCAGCAGGGTAGATGAAGAAGTAGTTCGAGTTGAAAAGTTGTGGGTTTCATTCTTGGTGGAGTCATTAACTGATCTTTGTCAAGTTTGCCGTATGTAACATAATGGCCTTTATGAGCACTCAGGACCATTGTGACAGGGAATGGGAAAGTATCTCAAAAGAAGCTTGGAAATCCTCTCCAAATATGAAATATACAATTGGAAGCACCATGCACAGGACAGGGGCATCACCTGCCCGGCACCTCCTGCAAGCTGCGTACATATCTTGCCCAGGCCCGGATGGATAAGAGCTTTAGAGCATCTCAGGCAGAGTGAATAGGCAAGGGGCCTGTAGGAAAGCCTCTGCCAGGAAGGGTCAAGCCCTAAGTTGGTGCTGCAACAGGGAGCCACACCTTTGCTGCTTGGGCTGATTTTATTCTTTCTGAAAGAAATGGCTTTGTATATGGAGGAATATGTTAGTTTCCTAGCACTGCTGTAATAAATTACTACAAACTTGGTGACTGCAAACAGTATAAGTTTGTACTCAGTTTTGGAGGCCACCGGTCCGAAATCAAGATGTTGGCTGGGCTGCACTCCTTCCCAAGGCTCTGGGGGAGAGTCTTTCCTCGCCTCTTCCAGTTTCTGGTGGCTCCAGGTATGTGGTGGCTGTGGCTACAGAGATCTAATCTCTGTCTTTGTCTTCACATGGCCTTCTCTCTGTCATCTTCTCTTTTTTCTAAGGACACTTGTCATCAGACTAGGTCCTTCTAGATAACCCATGATAACCGATGATCTCATCTGGAGATCCTTAACTTAATTACATCTTCCAAGACTCTTTTCCCAATGAGGTCACATTCAGAGGTTCCACAGGTGAGGACTTGGATATATCTATTGGGGGGATTTCGGAGGTGAGAGTGACTCCATCTTGGAAGCCAATCTGCCTTGCTGACTTCCAAATAACACCAGTCCTCTGAATGCCTTCTGGTTCCTTTATTTACTAGTGTAGTAAATAAAGTGTAATAACATGTGCTTATTATTGTAATATAAATCAAAGCAGCCTTGAGCTTATTGCTGGATTCATAGGCTATGACACACAGCGCCTTCTAGCCTATTCTGGCGGGTGGCCTTTCACTGTCTCTGCAAAGCATGTACCCCCTTCACCATGGCACACAAGCACCGAGTCCAGGGTGCAGAGATCTACCTGTCTTGCTGCCATCCAAGACCATGCTCCCATCCGTAAGCTCCCCAATAAATCACCCTTTACTGACAAAATGGATTTGACTGCCTTGTTCCTTGATTTCTCAGCTCTTCCTGCATTTGGGGACCAGTTTGCACTTTATCCAACCCTCTATGAGAAATGTGAACAAACTTGGTCACTTGTCTCCTTTGTTCAGATCAGCAAAAAGACTAACCAGCTTCAGGTCACCCAAATCCTGTTTAAGGGGTGATGGGCTATACTGTGGCGCTCCAGAGTATCTGAGTCATGATGGGGCATTGAAGGGCTCTCCTGGTTATGAGACACCTGGGCATCCGTGGCCTCCAATCAGAGTCTAGGGGCTCCCCTCAGCCATGGCCCCTCTGTCTTCCTAGGACGTCCCTCCCAGCCATTCTAATCATCCCAGCCTCAGCTGGCTTTGTATAGCAAGTAAAAAATATCAATTTGGCAGCCCAAGGCAAAAGGAAGGGACTTTTAAAACCAGTTAATTACAAGTTACGGGAGGAATTTTTTAAAAACCCAGAAATACATATCCCTGAAGTAGAACATAGGAGTTCAAAAATGAAATTCCTTCCCTCCTCTCTTCCTCCCTTCCTCAGTGAGACAGGCTGGGGATATAATTAGCTCCCTCCTGGTTGCGCTGGATCAGACCCTCCAGGTAGACACACCTCCAATGAGAAGGAGGGGTCCAACCAGCCAGGTCAGGTGCCATGGACAGGTCCCCAGATGGAGCCCTGAATGAGTGCTGGGTGAGGGGACAGCAGGGGAGGCCTAGGGAGGCCCGGGTGAGAGTCAGCGAGTGCTGGGGCACTCAGAGGAGTCTGCAGGGTGCAGCTGCTGTCTGCTGACCAGCCCAGAGCAGCAGCATCTTAAAAGGCCAGAACACAGCTCAGGAAATTGGATGTGGTATGTGATGACTCAGGCTGTAACTAAGATGGGCTCACAGCCAGGTTGCCTTTGGAAAAATTTGAGAATGCCTTCAGAGAAGAGGCTGGAGGAGAGATAGTGAGATTTAATGGGGATGTTTCTTGAGGAGAATTTGATTGAGAGCCCAAGGTGGGATTTTGTAACTACCCAGGTTAAGAGCACAGGAGGCATTTGTAAGAGGCATTGAACACGAATGGTGTTGTTCCTGTGCGCCAGCCTACATCATGCTTCTCAGATTAGGCAAGCATGGGGCATACTGTGGAGGAGCATGTGCAGAGGGCATGCAAACTCCTCTGCAGAAAGTCCTGACCATCTGAACTAAGGCAGCAGAGCTAAAGGCACAATCAACTCATCAGCCAGCCAGTGTCAGGGCTGAGTGGTGTTGAGCAGAAGGGAAAGGGAATCTAGTCTGTTAAGTTACATAAATAAAGTCTAGGGGGAACAGGGAGACTATATAGGCATGTGTATTTTGAGTGTTGCAGTTTGTTGATAGACACAGGAAGTATTGAATCATTAGAATTAGACATGTGTGTCTTGGGGCAATATGAGGAACTCCTGCTGCAAGAAGGGAGGACAAATAGAGGCACGTGAAGAGCTTTGCGGGATGCCCTGCACACGAGAGCACACAGCAACAGTGGCCTGAAGGTGGGTGAGAGCAGCAGAAAAGTAGAATTGGGAGGAGATGGGGAAAAGGAAATAAATCCAGGAAATCCAGAAGTCATCTGTTAGGAACTATATTTCTCACTGAACAGTTTTAACATTCTTGTTCCCTTATTCCTGACTCCTGACTAGTATATAGTTTTGTTATTTTCGAATGACAAATTCTCATACCATTAGAAGATTGCAACCTCTCAACTTTCAGCAAATGCGCTGATCACCATCTCTGGGGGCTCTGAACCGGGCTGACTTGTCCACAAGCTCCTGCCCCATCACCTTGCAGTAAGCAGCAGAAATCTACCAGATGGCTGCCAGAAGTGTGTTCTGTGGCCATTCAGTAGACACTGTCCGGTGCCTGCTGATGTCATTAAAGAGCAAGAAGCAATTTGGGTCACAGGAAGACACTAGTGCCAAGTTAACAGCAAAGTCACAGCTTCCAACCACATTAACCGGCCCTGGCAGGGTCATGATGAATACAAAACCTTCCCCATTTAGCTAGCTTTGAAAATAAGGAGACCGTATACTGATCAAAAGAAATCAGGATCTACCTTTGATAAACTTGGAGAAACAGAAACAATGAAATAATGTTTAGTAAATATTTAGTTCCACCACTTGAAAAAAATCCTCTCTCCCTTAACAAAAAAAAAGACTCATAATTTTGTCACAAATTACATAGATGTAACAATAATAACAAACAGGTATGAGAGGGTGGAGAAAGTTGGAGAAAGAAGAGGTGCAGTTTGTCCCAGGTTGAGCCCCCAAGGGTCAAGTACACATGTGTGGAATTTGGTTTCCACAGAGCAATGGCGGAGAAGATGGTTAGGCTCAAGGAAAAAGGGGCATGGAATTATGAGTAATAAAAAATACCATTGAAGGAAAAAAAGGTGTGGCATCTAGAGTACTATGGGATGGTGACACATCACTCCTGCATTGGAAATATAATAATAAAAATGCACCAAAACACTCATTAAGAAATCGGGGCCTCTGAGTGAGAAGGAAATCTGGAAACTGAATGCAAAAGGGGTGACTGAGGCAGTCAGTTTGCACACCCCCTTTGGTATGGATGGTTTCTAAACTGTGATGCACGGAGGAACCAAACAGGGAGAGGAGCCGCTTGTAAGGAAGGCGAGAGCAGGGCTGTGCAGAGGAAAGATGGATGTTTGGTTCCCACCAACTCTGTCATTCATTCATCTGTTTTCTTTTTTCACTTGGAGAAGGAGGGGAGGAGAGAGAATATAAAGAAAGAACTCCATAATTGCAGGTCACCCAGAGAAAATATATTTAGTAGAGAAAGTGAGGATGGATAAAGGCACGTGATGGTGAACTTGGCCCCTTGGGAAGAGGAGCTTGCGCCAGGCCAGGATGAGGACCCTGTTTTTTCTACATGCTGCAGATTCCAGATCCTGGTCTGGATATGGTCACCTTGGCTGTGATGTTAGCTATTATATATATATATATATATATATATTTTTTTTTTTTTTTTTTTATTTCACCTAAGTTGGGCGGGGCGAAAGCAGAAGCAAGGCCCCAAGGATTCTAGCAAAGATTTTGCTGGAATCACAGAAAAGCAAAGTTGTAATGACTTCTTTGACCCCCTTTTATTCCTTCCTCAAAACTATCATTAGATATTAAGTTCATAAACCTCCATCACCCTAGCAGGTTTTTAATAGACCCTAGGGTCTCCAGGCCCTTGCTGTCTTATTTCATTAATTACATTTCTTGATCACTGAGGATCAGGAGGTGGAGGAGGAACCAGTGTTCAATTTCAGGGAGCAGCAGCAATCTCAGACGGGGCAGGAGAGATGATGCTACAAAAATCAATTTGGCATTCAGCTGTGACGCATAAATGGCTCCCGGTAATAGGGTACGGGTGGGCCGAGTGTGGATGCAGATATAAGATGAAACGACTTGATCTCTGCAAGCGTAGACAGGGAGCGGGGATATCTGCAGCGATTATGGGGCAGCTCACCACAGGTGGGAAGAAGTCTCCAGGAAAATGCACTAAGGCAGACTCCAGGCAATTTGGAACTCAAATATATAGAGTTTTGTGTTCTCAGAGTTGGTTTGTCAAGTGCTATGAGTCTTGGGTGAATAAAAAAGGGACTCTCTGGGATTCTTGCAAAACAGAGTAAGACCTCATTTATTTGGCAACTCCATTTATCCAGAGAACACATGAGATAAGTGACCAAAAGGGCCTCTGAGCTGAGTCTGCAGATGAAATAAACTCTGTGCCTCAAGGTTCCTTGTCTGTTATTTAGAAGGGCACACCTCATGGAGATGACTCTTCACTCTTGCTTTAGGTTAATGAAGTCAGTTATTTGATTTCCTGGTGTAGTGGATCAATTTCAAGAATGAAATCTATTTCCCCAGCACTTGAATTGAGTCTGGGCTTGTGACTTGTTTTACCTAATAAAATGCAACACAAGTGACAGAGGGCCAGTTCTAAGCCTTGGAAGTTTCGTATGCTTTTGTTCTCTCTCTTGGAATCCTGCTATGCCCCTGTGAACAACGTCAGACTAGCCTGCTGGAGACCACATGAAGGATCACCCAGTTGTCCCAGCTGGGTGAGGCCACTCTAAACCCGTGGGAGCCAAATATGTGAGAGAGTTCAGCTAAGATCAGCAGAGTCACCTGTCCAGTCCACAGACACATGGCTGAGCCCAGAGGAGACAGCTGGCACACAGACATGTGAGCAGTATGGTAAATGCCTACTGTTTTAAGCCAGTGAGAAATGAAAAGCTTATAGCTTTAAGTGTTACACATATTTATCTGGAAAATTCATTTGTGTGTGCAGGCATAATACTTTCTGAAACATAAATTGGGTAACATCTCAGACAGGCTTTTGTAATGGTTCCAGGTGCAAAAGGAAGCCCAGAAAACGTGGTTTGGCTGCCGTGATCTGGCATCTCAGGGACTTTGAAGAACTTGTGGATGATGCACAGAGTATTTGAAACTGAAGTGACCTGAAAACATCTGAGAAGAAGAGTCAGTCTCTTCATGTATCATCCCTGCCTCCCCAAAGGCACCAGATTAGTGAGATGTGCAGACTGTGGCCTACAGGGCCAACCCTGGAGAGCTTGCCGAGATCTCTGTGTGGGAGACGAGAAGAGGGACAGGGTGACGGAAAGCATCGCATTGTCACCCTCCTTTTCACACTGAAAAATAATAATCATGGAGGCCAGGAGTGGTGGCTCATGCCTTAATCATTGCACTCTGGGAGGCCAAGGCAGGTGGATTGCCCTGAGTTCACAAGTTCAAGACCAGCCTGAGCCAGAGTGAGACTCTGTCTCTAAAATTAGCTGGGTGTGGCGGGCGCCTGTAGTTCCAGCTACTTGGGAGACTGAGACAAAAGAATCGCTTGAGCCTGAGAGTTTGAGGTTGCTGTGAGCTGTGATACCGTGGCACCCTACCGGGGGCAACAAAATGAGACTCTGTCTCCAAAAAAAAAAAATCATGATTCACATTCTTCACATGCACTCTGAATACCAAGGACAGGATCGAGCTCTTGCCTTACATGAACTCATTAACCCTATAAGTTAGGTAATCTACAGTCTCCCCTCTAAAGAGCTGGGCATAGGGCCACTGAGAGAGAAGCAACTTGCTTCAATGTTAGAAAATGGGAAATGGCAGAGGGAGGATGCAAACTCTATGTTTGGCTCCAGACCCATCCCTAAATGTTCTGCTCCGCCCTTCTCTTTACAAAGTTCCCTTATTCCTTCTCTGCTGGGCTGGCTGCGTCCTTTACCCAGCCCTTACTTTTCAGAGTCCCCCTACCCTCAGTTCTCAAGGAACTAAGGGTTGTGTGGCTCTCATTGCCACTTATCACCTGCAGCAAGGCCCAAGGAAGCCAGGTCTGGGATGGGATGTGTGTGCCCACATAGACAAGTTCAGCCGGGACCTCTGGCAGCTTCTCCCACTGCCAAAACCCTTCCGCAGCCTCACCCTGCAGACCTGCTGACAGGCAGGCTCTCCCCCCACCCCACACCCATGTGTCACATTGAAAAGTTGCCAGTTACTGCTGCTGGGAATAAAGTCCAGGCTCTACTGTGTAGAGACTCACAAAAGCTCCTAGCTGGGCAGTGAGAAGCAGCCAGTTGGAATAATCCCTTCAGCGTGAGCAGCTCCTCAAGCATAATTAGTAGGTACCAGGTGGGGTGTCAACAAACAAACAAAAGGACGTGCCAGGCTCCCCCACCCCACGGGGGCTTTCTCCCTTCCTGGGCCTGGGCACCCCCGCCTGGCCACAGCCTACCTCAGGCTGTCTGGTGCGGCCTCTTTCCTCATACCCCAAAGATAAGACAAACCGGTGCCCCTTCTAGTGAGCGCTCAGGTCAGTCTGAGGAGCAGGCAGTGGCTTTGCCGGAACCTTGAAGATTATCCAACATGCAGATTTCTCAGCTCTACCCCAGAAACTCAGAACCTGAGTACCTAGGGCTGAGGTTGGAGAATTTTCATGTGTTTTGGTTCTCTCTTTCTCTCTCTCTCTCTCTCTCTCTCTCTTTTTGGAGACAGAGTCTCATTTTTTTGCTCTTAGTAGAGTGCTGTGGTGTCACAACTCACAGGTACCTCAAACTCCTGGTCTTAAACGATTCTCTTGCCTAAGCCTCCCAAGTAGCTGGGACTACAGGCGCCCGCCATAACACCCAGCTATTTTTAGAGATGAAGTCTCGCTCTTGCTCAGGCTGGTCTCGAACCTGTGAGCTCAGGCAGTCCACCTGGTTGGTTTTTTTTTTGGAAGGGGGGGACAGAGTGTTACTCTCTGATGGTAAGCAGAGGCTAGGCTAGAGTTCCCTGGTATCAGCTTAGCTCACAGCAACCTCAGATTCCTGGGCTTAAGTAATCCTCCTGTCTCAGCCTCCCTACTAGCTGGGACTATCATATAGGGCCAATTTTTTTGTGCTTTTAGTAGAAACAGGGTCTCCCTTCTGCTCAGGCTGGTCTCAGACTCCTGAGGTCAAGAGATTCTCCTGTTTCAGCCTCCCAGAGTGCTGGGATTACAGGTGTAAGATACTGTGTCCAGCTCTGAATTTCCATTTTGAGGAAATTCCAATGTCCCTTGCCTGGTTATGGTGCTCAGAACCACTAATCTTGAGCAACTAGAGCCAGGAAAGATGCTCCCACATATACTTTCCCCCACAACTGCAAGCCCTCAGAGCCCTTCCAAGGCCAGAGGCCAGCACTGCAGGCACCTGCCAACTCTCACAATACCCCAGGACAGCCATCCCGCCTGTCTCACAGAGAAAGCAGCTCAGTTCCTCACGGCCAATGACACCAATAGGGTTGACACCATTCTGCCATGTCACTCTCAGCCACTCTTTTGGAGCAGAGGCAACCACAGGGAGACCTAAACAGCATTTTCAGAGCCTGAGACTTTGGCCAGAAGCCCCACATTACGATAGTGAGTTGTGAGGTGGTTCAGTAGCCTGTAGCCACCTGCAAGTGCAACTCCACGGGTCTAAGTGTGAGCCATGCTCTGGCCAAGGCAGCCTTCTGGTGCACTTGAACTAGGGAAAGTAGGAATGGCAGTGATTCTCAAGGGGGATGATGTTGACCCTATCTCAGGGACATTTGGCAATGTCTGGAGACATTTGTGGTTGCTACAGCTGTGGGGTAGGAGGACATAGGAGGGGGCACTGGTGGCCTCCGTGGGAGAACTCAGGAATTCTGCTAATTATCTTGCAATACACAGCACATGAGCAGCACAACAAAGAGTTACCGGCCCAAAGTGTCGACAATGCCACCGTCGAGCAAGCCTGGAACAGGCACACAAGGCACCTCAAAAGACATGAGTCCAAACCCAGGGACATCCTTAGTCCCCTGAAGGTAGAATGTTATTCAAGCTCTTTGTTTCTGTAGCTTTCATTTGTTGTTATTTATCTGGAAAGAAGATGTGGATCAACACGGGGGCAGGCAGAGAGAGGCTGACAGGTCCATCACACAGCCAGCTCACCATATGAGCTGGGCTTCAAAGGCTCAGTCTACTGACATCCGATAAATATCGAGGCCCGACGTAAGCCCTGGATTCCTTCAGAAACTGGTCATCACTTTAACGGCAGCAGATGGATGAAATGCTCAGTCCTGAGCTGCCTGATTAGATTTATTCCATACAGATTCCCTAGGTGGTCTCCCCTCTTCACTGAAGAGTTAAAACAGACCATTTAGTTGATAAAATCGCGTCTCTCGTGAGCTAACAGAGTGGAACTAGCTACTGGACCAGACTGTAGCACAAATGCCGCCGAGGAAGCCAGGCTGGAGAGCCAGACATTTTCTTTCCAGTTGATCTGATACAGTTCAGTGGTCGATGGTGTGTGGAAGTGGAACACATCCCGATGGTCCAGGCCCCCTTGTGTACGGCCAGGACTCAGAGGATGGACATAATCTCTTTCCCCCTGTAAAGTGAATCTGGGCATTTTATAGCTGAAAAGGGAGCAGTTCCATTTGAGTTAATCAAGAGGCTAAAGGCAAAGTTGCATTATGTAGATTTAAAGGACATTCTTCTTTGATTGACAAGGTCCTATGGCCACCACCTGTAAAGCTTTAGCTACGGGCCATTTCCTGCCATCACTCAAGGGACCAGTGTTATCTTGGTTATTCTCACATGGGGCCTGCAGAGTTTTTACACCTTAGTCTAAGGCAGGCATCCTCAAACTTTTTAAACAGGGGGCCAATTCACTGTCCTCGGTGTTGGAGGGACGAACTATAGTTTTAAAAAAAATACTATGAACAAATTCCTATGCACACTGCACATATCTTATTTTGAAGTAAAAAACAAAATGGGAACAAATACAATTCACACCACTTCATGTGGCCCGCGGGCCGCAGTGTGAGGACACCTGGTTTAAGGAGTAACTACGTCTGACTCTTGGAATTGAGCACACTTGCTAGCCATAACCCTGCAACATTTCCTTCTTGTTGAATTAAAGGAAGCAGCAATGTTACTGAGGGGTGAACATACCTTTCAGCCACTTTGGACATTTTCAAACAATGTCTGTCAATCTGTGCATTCAAAAATGTAATCTGGGGAAAGAGAGGACAGGGATGTGAAGACCAAAATAGAATTCCTACTTTTCCCCTTGATTCCATGAACACAAATTCTGTATTTCCAAGACCTCTCTGGCTTTGCATGCCAGTAACCAATTTTCCCTCTAGACATTCCTGCCACACTTAAGATTCATTGTCTACAATTTTGCCCATGTCACATATCCTCCTGTATTGTGTCATGATTTAAGTCTTGATTTCCAAAACTTAAAGGCAACGTATATTTTATAAAGCTCAGCAATGGCAGGGACAGGTAATATGTGCACCATACATACCTCTCCTCTGCCCACCTTTAGCATGTATGTCACACCTGTGCGCTTGGCGTGCTTGACTGCAACCATCAAATAGCTATTATCACACATCTGCTTTCTCTCCTCCACCCAGTAATAAACTTGGCAAGGGCAGGTACTTTAAATGTGTCCCCTTTTGGGTGTTTCTCCCCCAAAGCCAGTAAGACATATAAGACAGGTCGTGGGCCCTCTAGTTGCCTTGCCAGGAAACGTCCGAAGGGACTAAGGTAACTAGCCATCTTCTGCTGACCTGGTCTCCTCATCACAAAAGAAAATAACATTGAACTAAATAATGCTGACATGGCATTGGGAGTAGAGCTCTCTTATTCTTAAACTTCCCTTTTGAATCACAGTAATGAACAAAGGGTGGTCCTGAGCTGATTTGCTCAGGAAGTACATCATGATTTGGGGGATTGCTCCTCCACCTCCCACAGTGGGAAGGGCAGTTGTGGCACTGGCATAACCCACTGAGGTCCTTCTCCAACAGAACTTGGGAGAGGACTCTTCCCCTCAAGCTTCCATGGGTGGTTTACACATAGAACTCAAAGGTTCAAGTCACCCACAGCTGAGTTCCACTGCAGGGTCCAGGAAACCAGCGGCTCACTCTGACCTCAGATGGGAACTTTACAAGAGCTTTGCAAGGGGCCGCGTCTCCTCTCGGGCAGGCAACTGTCAGCTCATTCACCTGTTTCCGGATGTCCTCTTTTGTAGTTTTTCTGATGGGCTGGCTGAGCACGCGCACAGGGCTCTGGGACTGGGACTCTTCAGTCACACCGTACACTGACTAGAAGAAGCAAGGACACAGAGTCATCTCCCTCACAGCTAATGGGCAGCCTGGGCGTAGGTGGGTTCAACCACTCATCTGATTTTTTTTATTTTTATTAAATCATAGCTGTGTACTTAATGCAATCATGGGTACAATGTACTGGTTTTATCTACAATTTGAAATGTTTTCCTCAAACTGGTTAACATAGCCTTCACGGTATTTTCTTAGTTATTGTGTTAAGACATTTATATTCTACACCTGGTAAATTTTACTTGTACCCTTGTAAGATGCACCGTAGGTGTGTTCCCATTCATCACCCTCCCTCCACCCATCCTCTCCCTCATCTGATTCTTTTTTTTTTTTTTATTATTAGTATTAGTATTTTATTATTATTATAGATAAAAATATGCACCATAGATGTGGCCCAACCCATCACCCTCCCTCCACCCAAACCTCCCCCCTCCCTTCCCCTTCCTTGGTCCT
>CAUYPK010035175.1:0-17040 GCA_963574355.1 Loris lydekkerianus | reverse complement strand
TCTTTCATGTTTACATGGATGGAGCTGGAACATATTCTCCTTAGCAAAGTATCCCAGGAATGGAAGAAAAAGTATCCAATGTACTCAGTCCTACTATGAAGCTAAACTATAGCTTTCACATGAAGGCTATAACCCAACTATACCACAACACTGTTGGGAAAGGACCAAGGAAGGGGAAGGGAGGGGGGAAGTTTGGGTGGAGGGAGGGTAATGGGTCGGGCCACATCTATGGTGCATATTTTTATCTATAATAATAAAAAAAAAGAACCAGATCTACTTTGAAAGTATATTTCTGATCTTTTTATTTCTTTTTACTCTCTACTTTAGTATGTGTATTGCTGGTATTATTTCACAAGTTACAATGTTCCTTCATGTCCTCTGAATTTCACGACCCTGAGACTCCTTGTCATCTCGACCTGTTTAGAGTGAGAGGAGCAGATAACAGAAGTGTGTTTTTAAATATGCTCTAATCAGACATGTGATGAATTCCAAAGTAAAACCATGTTCATGTGTTCTATCTTTGCTAATAAGATTCCCTTGGAAATAATAAACAGAATAGTTCAGTAATTTAAAAATTGGCACATTATTGCTTTAATAGGAACTGTGAATATGTTATCACCATAATCCCCAATGAATAATTCTGCTTTGTTACTTTCCCTTGGAAGAGAAGAGGACTTGAACTTATGATATGTGGTGATAGAATCTCTGGAAACCCTTTGAGATTCCTCGCCAAGTGACTCTGAAAATCTTGGGTATTCTCTTCAGAATATTAAGAAATAGTGTTCACAATATGCAGCAATTATTTGTCAAATTTTTCTAAATATTGAGATTAGCTTATCATGTCCTATTTTGAATTCGCATTTTATTCTTTCAGTTGTTTCAAATCTGTTGCATATTAATTATCCTTGTTTCTCAAGTCTCCAGGATTTCTTCATTAATACTGTGTTTCTTCCTTTTACTATGATGTCACATAGTCTTATCACACAATATTTTCACTAAAGATATATACGTGTGAGAGCTTATTGTGTATACGGGACTATGACGAAGAAAGTGGTGGTCGTCTAATATTTCATGTGCTTCCCTATATTTAAAAAAATGCCTTGTATTTAAGTAAAGGCTAAGGGTCTAGTTATGAATAACATCTGATTAGCCAAAATGAACTCTTTCATTCCCTATCAAATATTATTAATTCCTGATATGTCACATGTATGCTTTTTTCACCCTCTTGCCTCAATCATGGAAGCCTTGAGTTCAGAAAGTGCAGCTACTGTGGACTACCTGATTAATTCAGAAACCAAAACACATAGCATAAAGAAACCAAAAGAAAATGTGAAATTATAGAACAAATAAGATTTAAGAAATAATACATTAAATACATTGTCCCTTAATATTCTGCTTGCTTGCTAGAAGGAGGACTCAAAATTCATTCCATATTTGTTAAGTAGTGAAAATGTATCAAAGGAAAATACAATTTGTTACTTGTACCAATAAAATAAGAAAAAACCAATAGATTGGTTTGTTACTTATATTAACACAGGCAAATTTTTCTCTGTATCTTCAGAGGCAGGGTATGATGACCTAAATGAACCTATTTTTTACCTAAAGCCATTTAAATGCTATATAAATGTACTTACAATGTCAGAGGAGATAATTTTCAAATTTGCTTTGATTATGTAAATCCTTAAAACAGATAAATCTTGAGCCTCAGTTAGGTCAGGTTTCATTTTTACTTATTTGATATGAACTTGTCAACATCATGCAAATATCTCAACTTTTAAATATATTATACTACAAGCAGGAAATTCTACATGGAGTACTTACAAAAATAAAGATTTATATATATATATAGTGTAAAAAGCATAACTAAGTTTAAATAAGAGAATTTCCTTAAATTAAATTTCCTGCATTACTTTGAGAGTTGTACATTCAAACTTTTCCATCTTTCGAGCTTGTTACTATCAGAAATATTATCAGGAATATTAGAGGAACATAATACGATTGATAATACAGATTTCTAATGAATTCATCTAAAAATTGCTAAATATCTGTGCGCTCTTATGAAAAATATATTTTATGTCTGATTCTTTTTAATTAGAGTAAATCTTGGTTGAAAATGTTAGAGTCTTTTCCTCCCTTTCCTTTCTTTTTTTCCTTCTTTTCTTTCTATTTTTCTTTCCATAAAGCTATTTTGCTGGTTAGATTTCTAATTATCCTTTTACTTCATTTTATTTTATTTTTTTAGACAGGATCTGACTCTGTTGCCTGGACTAGAGAGCAGCAGAAGCATCACAGCTCACTGCAACCTTAAACTCTTGAGCTCAAGTGAGCTTCCTGCCTCAGCTGCCAAGTAGCTTGGGCTACAGGCATACACCACAATGCCCAGGTAATTTTTCTATTTTTTTTTTTTTTTTTTTTAAATAGAAAAGGGCTTTGTTCAGGCTAGTCTTAAACTCCTGCCTTCAAGTATTCTTCCTTTTGGGACCTCAAGACTGCTGGGATTATAGGCCTGAGCCACTAAGCCTGGCCTAAAATTAGTTTTCAAAGAGAATCATTAAGAAAACCATAAAGGGGTTACAAAATTTGGAAATATATTTTCTATAAGGAAAAAATTGTCTTTCCTAGAAAGCTTTGCAATGGAAGGATAAGATTTCATGGGCACTTTCTGGAAATCAATGATCCATGGAGCAAAACATGCACACTGCATTCAATACAAAGATTAGAAGATAAGAGCAAGGTGGTTTTGAACATGGATTTCAACTGCAACTGTGTCCTCTTGAATTTTAGCCATAATATGTTCACCTTCCTTGCATAAAACAGGTTTAGTTAGCAGGCTTCTGAAAACAGTACTTGAGATAGATATCCTTTACCAAACAGCAAAATGTGTCTCTGCTACAATCATGTGCCTGAAAGACAAGTTCCATTCCCTGTCCCACATGGACTTTGTTCAAAAGGAAAATGATGTTCAATCCAACTTAACTTGGGTGGTTCATAAAATTGAGAAGTAGTGGAAAGTTCTGAAGTTCAGTGGAACCAAGTGCACAAGTCATTATCAATAAAAAATAGTTTGAGGATTGATATATTAACAAAGACATAGTAAAAATATTTTTTAAAAAAACTTCCAATTTTCCTTAGTTTGATTTTCAGATATCCTGTGTCATGTAAATTTGAGTTCAATTGTGGTAGATCTATTATGCTTTGATAAGAATAGTTTTGTAATCTTTACCAGCTTGAAAATGTACTTCACACATTGAAAATAGTTTTTCACAGGTATATTTCACACTTAGATAGTTATCCCAAAGAGAATTGACATATGGTAGTGATTTATAAAAATTTAACACTCCTTAAAATGAAAAGAGATTAGTAGGAAGTTCAACTCCGTAATTGTAAAGTGTAGAATATTAAATCAACAAAATACAAAAGAATTAAAATACAACAATAAGGCAGAGTTTCCCTAACCCTGTATTATTTTTTTTAATGCTCCCAATTGCACATCACGTATGATTGATTTTTTAATATTGCCTGACCACACAACACCTTTAAAAAAGAATTTATTTTTCTTTTAGTTATAAAGCACTTTTCTACTTAAACTGCCACCATTTCTTAAGTATTTTAGTTGCCTAGGAAACATGAAAAGGTTTTGCAGAAATGGAAGGAATTCATTTAACCACCAAATTCCCTCTGTAAGCCAGGTTCGTCATTTCTATATTGTCGAAGTCTTCAGCAGAGCATTGACCGCAGCCAACTGGCTTGTCACCGTGTCACTCTTTTATTAGAGTGAAATGGGTCAGACCTATGTTCAAAGAGCATAAGCACAGAGTTATGGTCCTCACAATGTGATCCAGAATATCATTTCCTGGAGATTCTAAAGTCTATGAAACCAAATATCTGTTTTGTTTCTATCTGTTATATGGCTACAAAAAAAGTAGCCACTTTCACCCTGCAGAAGGACCACGTTGTCACTCTTACACTTTTTTCAAGTACATTAACTCTTTAGGAAACAGGATTTTGTTTATCTCATCCAGACTGATCTCCTACTGATGGCTTGGTTCTATGTGACTTTTGTATATTACATCTGTGTAGCTTTGATGTGGAGGAAAAAATCACAAGCTTTATTTAGAACATACTTGATTTATTATGGTTCCTGAATAACATCACATTTTACCAGTGGTGTCATTCAGGGTGAACTTAATTAATCTCTGTAGCTCTCAGGTTTCCTCATCTAGAAAATGACAAAAATAATATCTAAATCCAATGGTTATTGTATTATATTTCATACAAAATCATCCCTTCATTGTTTCTTATGCCAGGTGATAGTCCCACCGTGTTCCTGGTTAACAAGTAAGAAACCTGAGCTTATCTTGTACATCTTTCTCCTGACCCTTATATCCACTGAGTTATCTAATCTCCCAATTCACTATCACTGCTGTTTTCAAAACTAGTATTTTTTTGGTCTCCATGTCTGAGTCTGGGCCACTTCAATTCTTAGTAATGATGCCACATTCTCCCAAGAACACTGAGCTTCATTCTAAATGAGCTGGAATGGAAAAGTTGCACTGATAGTTGGATTGTTACTGTGAATATGATCACATTTATATTCACAGACTAGTAATGACTTGAGATGCTGGTTAGAGGGACAATGTGCATATGTGGTGAAAATATTCACTTGTCTTGCCTTTATGTTAATTGTATTTACAACCGATGTATTTATGAAGTTTCAAATATTGCCTGTCAAGTATGAGCCTCAATTTAAATATCCTCTGTTTGTCCGGTTACTATTAAGAACATTCCTATTAAATAAAATGTCTATTACCATCTTTTCAAGTAGTAGTTAAACATCAAAGATCACATGTATGCCTTAATAACTAAGCAAATTTAGGCAACAGAGAATATTCTTCATCAAATTTAATTGTATTAATATTAATATTCATATGCTTATGCCCTAATTTTCTTGTCTCAGTTTTAACACGTTTCCAGCAGTGTTATTCCATCTCTTCTTTCTTCCTTTCTGACACAATAAATGCCATATAAATAATCTGATTAAAAGGTTCAGGCTTTACTTCAAATAAAAGGATTAAGTATGGGGGACACAATTCAGTCTCACTTTCAGTGAATCTAATTTTAACTCACTCTTCTTTTTCTTGGTCACATGTTGAAAATGGATGGCATCAGATTATCAGAACACAGTATTAACAGAGTTATGGTGCCAAATGGGTTTCATCTGCACCATTTATAAGTCCTTTATAATTCATCCCAAGTAATAAGATTAAATCTGTAGTAAGGTGGTTTGGGTCAACGTCATCCTATAGACCTCAAAGGATCTACAGGCATTCAAATGTCTGGCTATGTCAGGAGCTAACGTACCAGTAAAGACGGCAGTGGAAGAGGATGTTGCAACTATTACCACTTGCAAAGGAGAACATCAACAAATAGTAACTAGAGAATAAGCAAAAAGGAGACTTCATTATCTGAAGAATATTATCATAATTTTAGTCTACCAAGATAACTTTAAAAATATCATTTCAAACTGTTCATTAAAAAAGGTAGAAGTCTTTCTCCATCATTGCCTCTGCTCAGATTGAATGATTTTCTAAGATTCATTACAGCTTTCTCATTCCATGGGATAAACAAGAATATATGCAAAATGCTAATATATTAAAAAATAATTTGAGTAAAATCAGGTCTTTCAAAACTGTAATAAAGTATAATGGGAAGG
Organism: Loris lydekkerianus; assembly: GCA_963574355.1. Classification (NCBI taxonomy): domain Eukaryota; kingdom Metazoa; phylum Chordata; class Mammalia; order Primates; family Lorisidae; genus Loris; species Loris lydekkerianus. The sequence goes on along the minus strand of CAUYPK010035175.1, from coordinate 11,327 downwards.
AAAAATACCAAGAATTTTACATAAAATTAAAGATGTAGAAATGGTAGCCCCAAACTTAGTCAAAAGAAGGATCACATAAATTGCTGGCAAAAAAATGAGAATTTCTTAAAAAGATGACTTCTCTAAGACTAATACAAAGAAGTAAGAAAGTTTATCAAAGTTGCATTTAAAAGCAAAAGCCCTGTAAGCATACATGATGCAAATTTATAAACTCTGAAAAAATGAATAGCCTCTAAATTTGTCAGAAAAAAAGCTGTTTCTCAGTCTTAAAGAGGTAAATTCGAATTAAAATAAATTCCAAGGGATAATCTTATTTTTTTATGAAATGGTGAAGTGTTAAGTTTCTTAAACAATAACTAAAATTCTCATTCTAAACGTGTACTCTGACCCGGTTCTAACATCAATCTTAGGTGCAAAGATCTGCTTCCCTGACTCCCGTTTACCATATAAATGGCTCACAGTGTCATTTCTCCGTTCTCCACTCACCGCTCCTAATTTTGTGGCTAATTTTCAACCTGGTATAGTCACTCTCACATGTCCACACAATGGAATATTTGATATCCTTTCAAAATAACCACATACACCACTTTCTTCAAAAAACTTACTACTCCAGGTAAAAATAGATTCATTCCCTTTTTCAGTTTAAATTTCTCTGTGTCTCTCACTGGGAAAATATTATATACATTCTTATGTTCTGGTTATTTATGTGGTCTCCATGTGTGTATCTTATCTCTTCCTAAACCTTAGGATACTTAAGAAGAATTAGGGTCTAATTAATAGTTATTTATTCCTGTAGCCCTCTAGTACATGGTATTCACAATGGGGAACTCAATCTGTGAATGATGGAAACATATCTCCTTCATTTTTGGCAAAAAAACATATCTATATGTTGAGAGACAAAGAAAAAAGAGAGTAGGTTTTAGTAACTGTAATAAGTTAGAAGACTGTAAGTCTAGGCTTGCATTCCCTCTGGTTTCTCCAAAACAAAGAAACATCAATATTGTGGAATATGTAGCACTTTTTGTCAGAGACCTGGTTTCTACTTACATGCCATGCGGTCTTGAGCAAATTAATCTCTCTCCACTTCAGTTCATTCACTTATAAAATATAGATAATACTTAACTTTATGCTTTATTGTAAAGGGCAAGTTACAAATATAGAAGTGTTCAGCTTAATGCTGACATATCATTGGTAATTTTGTGAATATGATACGATTTTTATTTTAGGATATTAAAGATAGACTGTAATGTAAACAGTTGTTTTCTATAATGCCTAGGACAATATAGCCTATGATTACAACAGATAATTAAATTTTTACACTTAATGTTGGCAAGGAGGTCACATATTTTATTTATTAAAAGTTTTATTTTATGCAGTTAGTTCTCTATTTAAGTTGGAGTAGTTCTTTATCTTTGAATTTTATGAATTTCTCCTCGTAAGAAATAAAAGTACACTGACCTAATTTTTGAACTGTCTGCTTTAATTTGAAAACCTAAAGCATGAAATTCAATTTTTATTTAGAAAGTTTTATTATCCAGAATTTAAAACATATTGGATAGGCTAAAATATGTAAAGACAAGCTCAGACCCAAGGTTTATAGAGCGTTTATATTTTCAACTTACAGTGGGTGGAAGAACCACCCACACAGACATGTACAGAGACCTGATATAGCCCAAATGGACATATTTTTCTGTAGAAATAGGAATTCTCCCCCCTTTCCACATTGCTATACAGTGGATATTTTCATCTCCTGGTTCCCTTATATTTTAGCCTGACTAGTATCCTGAAGAAACCCTCCTTTTCTTATGTTCACTTCTGCCTCCATCACCAACCTAGGATGTACAGGGTTGAGGGTATTGCTTAGATCTGGAAATTAAAAGCATTGCATTAAAAGCTGCCCTCAATGACTGGGCTTATGAAATAAATCAGAAAAATCACAGGTCCAGGGACCAAGTTCACACTATTGGATGGAAATGCCCCTTCCTGCTTGAATCTGAATCTAGGAGGCTGGCTGGAGTCCGTCAATTGTTAGAATTGTTAGCAGCCATTTTGCTGCCTTGGAGTGTTTCAAAATAAAGCCCTAATACAAGAAAAGAGAGTCAAGAGAACAGAAGAGATCACAGACAATGCTGTGGCAGAAGAAACAATGGATTCCTAAAGATAGCTGTGCCCTACTCCCTGGAAGCTGCGAATATGTTATGGCAGGTATAAAGGGGGAATTAACACTGCAGATAGAATCCGGCTACTAACCAGCTGACCTTAAGATTGGGAGATTATGCTGTTGGTCCCAGTGCAATCTCACAGGTTATTAAAAGGTAGAAGAGGCAGTCAGGAGGGTCAGTTTCAGAGTAATGCACTCTGGGAAAGACTACATCAGCCATTTCCTGTTTAAGAGTGAAGGGGGCAAGGGGGCCCCTGATCTGAGGAAGGGGTGGCTTTCAGAAGCCAGAAAAGAAAAGAAAAATTAATTATTTCCAAGAGTCTCCAGAAAGGAACTGCCTGTCTATACCTTGATTTTATCCCAGTGAGACCTGTTTCAGATTTCCGATCTCAAGAAAATAAAGATAATAAATTTATGTTTTAAACCACTAAATTTATTCAAATTTATTACACCAACAATAGGAAACTGGCGGTGTCCTAACTCCTTGTATAAAGTCTCTAATAATGCCTGTGATCTCTTCAGTGACAGGAATCATAACTTTTTTCTTTTAAGATCAGTTTCTTGTGGTTTATCAGCGAGGCACTATCATAAGTTAAAGTTTAGAAGCAGCTTTTAATACACTGAAGAAAAGAATCCCTCCTCAATAAACGGTGTTCGGAGAACTGGGGAGCCACACGTAAAAGACTGAAGGGAGACCCAGACATCTCACCACTAACAAGAATTAACTCATGATGGATAAAAGATTTTAATCAAAGGCACAAAACTAAAAAACCCTAGAAGAAAGGGTGGGAAACTCTTAATCTTAAGGCTTCAGGAAAGACTTTATGAGGGAGGTTCCACTGGCCGTTGCAGCAAATACAAAAATAAACAAATGGGTCCTGATCAAGTTAGAAAGTTTTTTCACAGCTAAGGACGCAATCAGCAAAGCAAAGAGACAACTTTCAGAATGGGAGAAGGTATTTTGGCACTACAAATCTGAACAAGGGCTAATAGCCAGAATTTACAAAGAACTCTAGCAAATCATCAAGAGAATAGCAAATGACCCCATTAAAATTCGGGCAAGAGACATCAACAGAAACTTTTCTCTGAAGACAAATGGCCAAAAAGCACATGAAAAAACTGCTCATTGCCCATAATCATCAGAGAAATACAAATAGAAACCACTTTGAGATGTCATCCCACCCCAGTGAGACTGGCCCACATTTCAAGGTCCAGAAGTAGCAGGTGCCAGTGTGGGTGTGGTAAGAAGGGAAGGCTCACGTGCTGCTGATGTGGCTGAAAACTAGTATAGTCTCTCAGAACAAGGATGGAGATTCCACAAAGAACTAAAAGTAGACCTTCCACTTGATCCTAGCTCCATTAACTAGGCATCTATGCAAAAGAACAAAAGATACTTTAACATAAGGACACTTGCACTCAAATGTTTATAGCAGAACAAGTCATAATCACAAAGATATGAAAACAACCAAAGTGCCCTTCAGCACGAGAATGCACTAATATATCATGGCATATGTATGCCACACAGAGCAATGAATGCCCTTAAACCACAACAAAGACGGGAGATTGTCTATCTTTTGTAGCAACCTGGATGGGCTTGGAGACTATTCTCCCATGTGAAGTATCATAAGAATGGAAAACACAAGCATCACGTGGACTCAGTAGTAAATTGGAATTTGTAGATTGACAACTACATCCTCACATGAGAGAAAAACTCAATTAAATTCAATTAAGGAAATGGGGAGAAGTTGAGTAAGTTCTCACCAACAGATACACTGCCCAAGGATATGGCACACTTTCTGGGTGAAGGACACAACTACAACTCAAACTATAACCGTGCAAAAGAAAACCATGTAACCTTAACTACAAGTACCCTCACAGTAGTCTGATATATATTTTTTTTTTATTTGCATTTTTAACCTGGGCTGGGCTTGAACCTGTCACCCCCGGAGATGGGGACAGTGCCCTACTCTTTGAGCCACAGGCACTGCCCAATAATCTGATAATTTTTTTTTTTTAAAGAATCAGACTTTATGGGGTAATTGTTCAAAACAAGATTCAGTCAGAACAGAAAGCACAGGCCTCCTTGTCTTCATTAACGTCTCACTGTGACACTTATGGGGCTGGCTGTGCACAGAGTAGGTGTTCGGGGGAGAGATCAGGCATCATCTCTTGGCTGTGAGTAATACGACTGAGGTTTAGCTTCACCAGGCCTTCTCTGCTTGCTAATCCCTGAATAGTAACTCTCCCTACCTATTATTTAAACTATACTTTGTGTCACTGTACATTCACCTTGAGAACCTGGCATATGACAGGTAGACGCCTCAAAAGAACTCATCTTGTATGACAGCTTACCCATTTGGGGCCATTTCTAGTCATATTGATACCTCGTAAATACAGTAAAAATGGGATTTTTTTTCTTCTTAGAATTTTTTCAAGCATGGAACTTACATTATCTGGAGTACACCTGGAACTTTATTCATTTGTACACTCATTCAGAGGACACAATTCATTAAACATATGACAATAATCTACAGGATGAAAATATCATAAATATTATTTATCTCACAAAGACCTCATGGATTGAAAGGGAAAGTGGGTGCATAAGCAGGAATTATAATAACTCCACCATATGGGTATTCATAAGGTAAGAGAATAAGAGGATAATAGAAGTGTGATTAAATGATATCAGCTACATATAGAATCTGGACTCAACTATAATTATTCTTTTCTCAAATGTGAAGTAAGTACATCCTGAGATAAAATGATTAAAAAGAAATGAGCTTCCTAACTAGGGAATACACTTCTGCATTTTTTGGCAGGAAGAATGACTAAATATGTCAACTCAAGCAGAGGCTTGACTATAGTAGCTGCTTAATGAATACTTATGGCATGAATGTTTAAATGGATAATTAGCAAATAAATAAATAAATAAAGCTGATTGTGCCTAAATGATCTTACTAATTACCACTGCTAATAGACACATGCATTTTGAAGTAATTTATAATTATAGTTAGAAATACAAATCTTATATTAAATTTAGCTTTACAAAATAACATGGTATAGGGACAAAAAGAAAACAGAGGCTTTGTCCTTAACAAAATTGGCTAAAGAGAGCAACCAAACTGTCTTGTCTATTCTGCTTTTGGTCAGTGTAACGTTAGTCAAGTTACTTAAACTTGCTCAGTTAGTTTCTTCCTCTTTAAAAGACAAAATAATACCAAAACTTATGCTTTATCAACTCTGAGGATCGAATGAGGAAATGAATTTGAAATACTTAGCAGAGGGCCTATAGTCAGTAAAGAGTCAACACATTTTAGCTCAATAATAACTAATAATAAGCATTATCTATATGAAAAAACACCTTTAAACGTCCAATGAGATCATATAGAAGTTGAAAGATTTAGTATGTAAAATATATTAGCACCAATATAGCTATTATTATAAGAGATCCCACTGGAGTAATCACTGTTTATGATTTGAGCCTGTATGTTTATGTCAGAGAAATGGAACATGGCCGAAGATTTTCAAGTAATTGTATAAAATTGCTCCTGTTACATAAAATTAATGGAGGCCTTGCTTCAGCAGCTGTTATGCGTACATAAAGGCTGCAAACCCTATTAAACAGAGTGATAACCATATAATCATGTTTTTCACATATAATTTTCTGCCATCACAGTGAAAGGTTTACAAATAACAGTGACTCATTTAAATGTTATTGACAGTGAAATTCTCCCAGTGTGAGAATTACTCCTTAGGAATAGATCTGGAATTTTAGAAATTAGATGATTTCTTATCGGAGTGCTATTTCAATATAACATTATAAACACTTTCTTAACACATCTGATTCAACTGATATCTAGTTCAAACTAAACATGTGCACTGGCCACCTTCCCACCCAGCAGTGAGACATCACCCTTGATCGTTTCCTTATTCATACAGCCAAGAGCTGTTCTATAAACACTGACTTAGCATTTATGATGGGAAAAAATATTATATTGCATTTACATTATGTTGTATGCTTAAACTGCACTGAGTTATCTCTTAGTTAGTATCCCTATCTCTTAGTCCAGAAAAAGAAATCAGCACTCAAACATTTGAAAGACATACAACCGAAATCAAAACTCTGTTCTGACTCCACACCCTTGGCCGTCTCCACATACCACATTGCCACCTTCATGTCCACATCCTTATAATCAATACACCATAAAATGCTTTGCGCTATCATGTATTCATGTTAGTTTTTTAGTTTCCTCAAGAAGTTTTAAATTTTTGACATTTGTCTCTTTCAGAGTCTTTCTTTTTCTTATCTTATTGGACGTTGAGGACATCTTTTGACAGAAGAAAACAAGTGGAGCTTACCATTGCTGACAGCGGCTGTTGTGATCTAACAATCTGTTATTGTTAATTAAGAGGATCTATAGATTTTACAGTCAGTTCAGAGCTAATTCATAATTAGTTTGAGTTAATTTTCACTTTTCCCTTTAGATGGTTTTTTGTGGTTCACAATTACAATTAAATTTAAAATAAATCAACCATTAGGAGCAAATATGAAAAATAAATACAGTTCTACTTATAAAAAACTCAAATACAATATAGTTTAAACACAGTTTAATTTCACATACATATATTATTTAATATGCTTTGCTTTTATTTGATTGTCTCCGAATTATAGACAAGGACAGGAACATTCAAAATGGTTAAAAGGCTTAATACCCCAAGGCAGTACGTGGTCTCAGAGTCCATCACATTCTTTAGTATTTCCACATTGCCTCCTCTTCCTTATAATCAATACTCAAGTTAGGCTCATCTGGGCAGGCTCACTGCTCCTTCTCTAGACTGACTCCAGCCTATGAAGATTCTGACTACCTGGGGGGAGGGGGGAAGGGGAGGGTGGTAAAAGCAGGTGAAGAGCACCTTTAGTGGAAAATTGTTGAAAGGCAGCACCTGTGGCTCAGTGAGTAAGGTGCCGGCCCCATATACTGAGGGTGGCAGGTTCAAATCCGGCCCTGGCCAAACTGCAACAACAACAACAACAAGAAGAATAGCCAGGCATTGTGGCAGGCACCTATAATCCCAGCTACTTGGGAGGCTGAGGCAAGAGAATCACCTAAGCCCAAGCGCTGGAGCTTGCTGTGAGCTGTGATGCCACAGTACTCTACTGTGGGCAACAAAGTGAGACTCTGTCTCAAAAAAAAGAAAAATAAAAGAAAATTGTTGAAAGGAGGCTTCTCTCTACCCAAGAGCTTGCTATAACAATAGGCATCCTGTAAAAAATGTACGTATGATTATATGTAAAACCTAAAGTAACCTCAACAGAGAGTGTTTTACTATGAAGTTTCAGACAGTTTCTTAAAAAGAATAATTACCTAATTTTCACTTTTTGACAATAACCTCTAAAATGTGAATAGAAATTTTCTTTTATGGGTAAGGAAACAGGTGAAAGAAAAGTGTTCTCTTTGTCTAACATTCTAGGGATGTTAGAGTGACTAGTTCCCAGGTTTGCTTTCATCTGATTTATTTACCTGGTAAGTATATGCAAGTTCTAGACTGGAACCTAAAATCAATTATTTTGATAATACATTTAATATGGCTTTTGCTATAGTTTAGGTTTAAAGAGAGATAAACAAATTTCCAAAGGTGTCATAAAATTATTTGTACAGTTACCAACATCTGTCAATGCTTCCAGCCAAACATCACTAGAAATAACATGGCTGCCAAAGTTGCAATGAGGGGCATCCTCACCATAGAGAATGGCACACCATCTGTCAAGAGGCTGTTAGGAAGCACTTATATCACTGGGCTTGTGCTAATCTTGAGAAGAAGGATTAAAGAAAGTCAGCCTTTTCCCTGGATCAGACATGGTCAGAAATCAGGGATAAATCTATTTATTATTAGGTATCTCAATGATTTTTTTTTTCTAGTTTACTTTTTTTTATTATTAAATCATAGCTGTGTACATTAATGTGATCATGGGGCACCATACACTGGTTTTATAGACCATTTGACATATTTTCATCCCACTGGTTAACATAGCCTTCCTGGTATTTTCTTAGTTATTGTGTTAAGACATTTATATTCTATATTTACTAAGTTTCCATGGACCCTTGTAAGATGCACCGTAGGTGTAATCCCACCAATCACCAAAGTAAGGTTAACTATGATTGCTAAAGAAGCAACATGTACAGACAGGGTGTCTGAATAATTTGTAGTTTGGATAATATTCATATCCTTATCCATGTTCCCATCTGATTCTGTCTTGATTCATCTTAGTCATAGAATGGGGTAAGGTGCTACTGTTTTCTGTTACACTGTTTATGCTCAACTGAAGAACATCAGGGGCTAGCCTTAAGTGTTAAGGAAACATCCAAGTATACGTAAAGAAAGCTGACGGTACCAGGGAAGTTCCTGTCTGTCACTCACCACTTCTTTTTCTTACAGCTGAGATAGGTATAAATACGTATACAATCAATAGTAAATCCTTGTCAGCAGTTCCGTTAAAATACATCTTGAAGCTGACCATTTCTCGAACCTTCTCTTGCTACAAACCTCCTTGAGGTCAACATTATTACTTACTTGTATCTCTGCTTCTCATGGGTTTCCCTAAAAAGTATTATTGCCACTCAGAACCCAGAAATTCAGAGTGGTCTCTTCTTATAATTTAATTCAGATCATTGAACTCTCTGAGCACAATTCAAATGGCTTCCTAATCCCTTATGGCAGTATCCAAAATCCTTACCATGATCTCACTCTTAGCTATCTATTTCTCAGACATTTTTCACAGCTACCAAGCCATCTTGCATTTTTGCACCTGTTACATTCTCTGTTAACAGGGCATGTTCTCCATGCACTATAACTTTATGCAGGTCTCTACCCATATGGCCACGTCAGGCTGTCCTTAAACCCAAGTCTACGTCTTCTCCTCCCTAAAAACATGCTTTTCCTTCTTTTTCTTCTTCATAGCATTTCTTCACTAATGTATTCAAATTATTTATTTGAATATGTATTGTTTGTTGTTCTCCTTTTTTGGAATGTGAGTTCCATGAAACATGTAACTATAATTATTTGGCCACACCTGCATCCTCAGAGCTTAGTTTATTTTCTAGCATATAGTAAAGACTCAATCACAAATAACATCTGTATCACTGATTTTCAACTGGTGTGCCATGAAAATTTTTAAACACCATTGATTTAATTATTTTCAAGAGAATTTCAAAGCACAGTGAATATATTCTGTTTTTTACTGTTTTTTTTTTTTTTTAATCAACATAATTCAACTGACTATGGAAGTTTAACTATAGGTTTGCATGTGCTGTGAGATAAAAAAGGTTGAAAAACACTGGTCTATATCCACAGTATGCAGTTAGTCACTGGCCACATAATGACCAGGTTAATTCTATATTTAGGTGGTATTATCTGGAATCATAAAAATTAGTGTTTGTGTAAGCCAACATGGTTGAATGTGGTCAAACCAGATCACCTGGATAGATAAGAATGCCCTGTCACTGAGCACCAAAGGGAGTCAGCCCCACACTGAATCAGACCAACTTGAGCAATAAAACCTCGACTACATGAAATCCACCCATGTATCTCGCCATTTATTATTTAATAAATATTTATTCAGAATTTTTCATCTCTACTTTTTTATGTGGTACAATGAATATAATAATGAATAAGAAAGGTTCTTCAAAGAATACACTGAGGGAAAATAGCTACACAATATAAAACCCGATGGGAATGCCCTCATGGAGTTGGAGAGAGCACTTCCCAATACCCAGAGGGGGAGCACTGAACTCCGCCAGGACCTGATGTCTAGAAATGAGCCTTTACGAATGAGCAGGAGCTCACTGAAGAAACAAAGAGATCAGAGGGTACATGGGCAAGGCCTGGATGTGTGAGGGAACATGTGTTGCTTGGGAAGGATAAACATGTTCAGGAATAAGAAGAATGGAGCAGATTCCCAAGACTCTCAGTGGGGAGAGTAGGCAGGACCTGTGCACAACGCAGTGATTCATCACAGTGGGCTCTGCTAGATTCTACATGTTCAGGAATAAGAAGAATGGAGCAGATTCCCAAGGCTCTCAGTGGGGAGAGTAGGCAGGACCTGTGTACAACGCAGTGATTCATCACAGTGGGCTCTGCTAGATTCTAAGCAGCAGAGCAGTCTTGAGATTTAGGAGTCTGGGCCTTCCACTGTGAGCCACACACCAGCTACCACAATGCTCTTATACTGCAGTGCTGATGCTCAGCCTCTGGCCTTCCTCACAAGGTTTTTGGTTTACAATGTGACCTGCACAATAGTCATTAGAAGTTTGTTTCACTGTCTGTATGCCCACATAAGCAATAAACAATATTTAGCTCTGAAGATCTCTGATGCAATGTCACAATGATAAAGAACTATCATGAATGTATATAATCACTAGGGAAAAAATGTACCGAAATAAGAGATAACAATGAAATTCTTTTTCTTTTCTTTTTCCTTTCCTTTCCTTTCCTTTCCTTTCCTTTCCTTTCCTTTCCTTTCCTTTCCTTTCCTTTCCCCTTTCATTTCCTTTCCTTTTTCTTTCCCCTTCCCTTCCTTTATTTATTTATTTATTTATTTATTTATTTATTTTGCCAGAACCACAGAGCAAAGTTATGTTTCAGAACACATTTCTTAAGATCTGCCTCATAATGAGGTTAACAAATTAAACTTACTGTATGTACTCGAGTATAAGCCGAGTTTTTTCGGCACAAAATTTGTGCCCCAAAACCCGAACTTGGCTTATACTCGGGTCATACAGGTTATTTGATATGGTGCGCGTGCACCTGATCAAATGCACGTAGTCTCCAGTCGTCTTCTGCCATCTGCTTGGGAGGCGGTGCTTCAGCTCAGTCCACAAGTCGAGGCTGAGCTGAAGAGGTAGGTGGCTGAACTGAACTGTATTCCACTGAACTATTTAACCCACAATATTTAATGGCACTTTAACCTTTGTGATTTAGCTTGATTACCTGTTAAGCTACAGTTTTCTGAACTTTATTTAAAGTTTTAAAGTTGTTGCTAGTTTACAGTTTTTCTTTAGCAATAAATATTGAAAAGCATTTAACCTATTGATTCCTCAATTATTGTAATTGTTTTGGGTATATATTTTTATTTTTGAAATTTACCAGTGGCTGCTGCATTTTCCAC
>CAUYPK010035174.1:0-90711 GCA_963574355.1 Loris lydekkerianus | reverse complement strand
CTTTTGAGGTTAATAAAAAGCAAAGACCATGACTTTACTCCAGCATTGTCCTGGGTCAAAAAAATCCTTTTGTTTAGAGTTTTTCTTTCTTTTTTTTTTTTTTGAGACAGAGCCTCAAGCCGTCCCCCTGGGTAGAGTGCTATGGCATCACAGCTCACAGCAACCTCCAACTCCTGGGCTCAAGCGATACTCCTGCCTCTGCCTCCCAAGTAGCTGGGACCTCAGGTGCCCACCACAATGCCGGCTATTTTTTTTTTTTTTTTGGTAGAGACAGAGTCTCACTCTACTGCCCTCGGTGGAGCACTGTGACGTCACAGGACTCACAGCAACTTCCAGTTCTTGGGCTTCCGCGATTCTCCTGCCTCAGCCTCCCGTGCAGCTGGGACTACAGGCGCCCGCCACAATGCCTGGCTATTTTTTGGTTGCAGTTCGGCCAGGGCTGGGTTTGAACCCATCCCCCTCAGTATATGGGGCCGGTGCCCTACTCACTGAGCCACAGGTGCCACCCTTTTTTTGCAGTTTTGACTAAGGCCGGGCTTGAACCCGCCACCCCAGCACCCTACTCCTTGAGCCATGGGCACCGCCTTATCTCTCTTTTTTCTTAAGACAGAGACTTAGCATGTCACCCTTGGTAGAGTGCCATGGCATCACAGCTCACAGCAACCTCAAACTCGTGGGCTGAAGTGATTCTTTTGCCTCAGCCTCCCTAGTAGCTAGGACTACAGGTGCCCACCACAATGCCCGGCTATTTTTTATTTTTAGCAGGCCCTGGCTGGGTTCGAACCCACCAGCCCCAGTGCTTATGGCCAGCACCCTAACCACTGAACTATGGGCACCGAGTCCCACTTATTATCTCTTAACTTTACATTCATTTCTAATCCACTTCCGCCCCCACTAAATTAATTGTCTTCTTTTGTTAGTAAATAAAGCTTACAAAGATGGTGCTTGTGGCAGAGTTGGTCTCAATTTCACTATCAGACAAAGTGCCCCGAGAGCCTGCCAAGTGGGCACCGCCCTCGCCACCTGGTCCATCACCTGCATTGCTGCTGAGGTCACTGTCTGCTCCAAGGGTCTCTCCAGAACTATTACTCACCTGAAAAGGAAAAAAGGTAGTAAGAGATATTTCCCAGAGATGGGTTCCAGAAATGGCAAGCTGTTAAGGGCTTTTGGTGACCATAAAAAAGTATCAAATTTCAAATGTATGTCAGATAGTCTCTGGAAGTACCTTCTTTATAAGATGAGAAGAAGCCCTGGGTGAAATCTCATGTATGTTCCCCTATGACAGGCAAATATTTCCACTGGGAGAACCATGCTGACCTGAGACTACAAACAGCCTCCAAAGAGAAAGCAGATCCCTTTTCCAAAAGGGAAGTCCATACCCCACCCACCAAGATGCCAGTGTGGTGTTCCCCTACCACGGTGCTAACTTCAGAATCCTGACTTGAGCTGCGGATCATAATAGCTGGACTCACACCGATGACAGAGTCTTGATCAGTCCTCTGAAACAAGACACAGAACATAGACACCTTAGGGGAAGTGTCTAATGCTCTCAGTTTCCCTCAGAAATACTGTACCTTCTTCTGTCCATCCCTACCCTTCTGTTATCATCCCTAGAGAGATCATGAGCAACTTATTTTTTCCAGAATATAAAATATGTATGACTTATACTATAAAAAAAAAAGAAATAATACATATTAAAGAAATACATGCTCACTATAGAAAATACATGAAATAAGGAAATAAACATAAGATGTAAATCTACCACCTACATTAACCACTGTTTTTAGTGTATTTTCTTTAAATCTTGTCTATTTTAAAAATAAAATTGGAGGGCAGCTCCCATAGCCCAGTGGCTAGGGCGCCAGCCACAAACACCAAGGCTGTGGGTTCGAATCCAGCCCAGGCCAACTAAAACAACGATAACTGCAACAATAACAACAACAACAAAATAGCCAGGTGCTGTGGTGGGCGCCTGTAGTTCCAGCCACTTGGGAGGCTGAGGCAAGAGAATTGCTTAAGCCCAAGAGTTAGAGGTTGCTGTGAGCCATGACGCCACGGAACTCTACTGAGGGTGACATAGTGAGACTCTAGTCTCAAAAAAATAAATAAATAAAATAAATAAATAAGAATAAAATTGGAATCATACTGTGTATAGCTTTGTAAACATCTTCCCAAGTCACTAAATTTTTGAAAACACAATCTTTATTTTTCTATTTTTTATTTTTATTTTTTGAGACAGGGTATCTCTATGTTGCCCCCAATAGAGTGCCAGAGTGCCGTGGCGTCACAGCTCATAGCAACCTCAAACTCTTGGGCTTAAGCTATTCTCTTGCCTCAGCCTCCCAAGTGGCTAGGACTACAGGAGCCTGCCACAACATCCAGCTATTTTTTTTTTTGGTTGTAGTTGTCATTGTTGTTTAGCTGGCCAGGGCTGGGTTCGAACCCGCCAGCCTCAGTGTATATGGCCGGCCCTGTAACCATTGTGCTATGGGGGCCCAGCCAAAAACACAATCTTTAATGGATACTAATATTGCATGATATGGATCTATTATATTTATTTAATCACAACCCTATTATTGGATATTTGTGTTGTTTCGAGGTAATTATTTCATTTTGGTTTTTTTAATTTAAAGAAGTATTCTGAGATAGCAAATTTAATCTCGACAATTTTCAAAAAGGTTGTCACAAACCTGAGAACTAGATGTCAGGCTCACACCACTGTCTGCGCTGATCTGGGACTTTTTCTCCTCTGTTTCACCAAGGTCAAATACAGGTTTAACTACTTCAGGCCCTGAGTAGGGGAAGACTTCTGTTACTCAGTACACAAAGGCAAGGGGCAGGTGGTAAAGGGAGTGGGGCAGCAGTATAGCCTGATCCCAGACTTGTTCAACCTGTCCCAGTCACCTTTCCAGGGATTGCCTGCCACTCAGGACCCACTGCTAGAAGATGCCTTAAGAACCAAGTAGGACAAATTGGACCTGGTCTCAAAGGTTCTGCAGCCATCTTCTCAAAATGAGAAAATTCCGAGCCAATCATCTTAAAATAGAAAAGCTCTGCAAACAACCATCTAAACCACATTTTACAGCACTCAGAATCAAACCTTCACTGGTGCCCAAGACCATTTAAGCATCCCCAGGACACTCAGTACTTCCCAAACAAATCTGTCAAAAGGAGCTATAAAAGGTTAGATCCCAGGAGGTAAAAGAAACAACAGCTGTTTCAGTGGATACTGCTACCCCCACCATAAAAATTGGATTTTTAAGATTAAAAACCACCCCCGATTTTTCCCCGCCCACCCAAAATGGTATGGCAGAAGGACAGAATGACAGAAAGCAAGAAAGCGTGCCTAGGCAAGCCACCAGAGAGAGTTGGGCAGCTACAGACTCAACATGGAGGGACAGCAACCATCTCTGCCAACTTCACCCATAGGCCTTCTAACAGGTGAGGGAGATATCAGCCAATGAAGGGAACTAAAATAAGCAAACTTCTCCCCACCAGCTCTGAAGCAATACAGAACCAAGTTCTAAGGGGTTTCATTCAGTAGACACCTTGATTATAGTCTGATTTCTATGAGGGGAGGAGGAAAGAAGCAGCCTACAAACCACACCTACAAGTCACATACCACCTACCTGCTTTCATTCCAAATATCCTCCAAGAACAAATTTGGGATGGGGCTGACAAAGGGAGCCCGCCCCAAGTGGGCCTGGGGAGTTGGCAGGTATGGGAGACTTGGGAACAGGAAGGGGCATTTGTTCCTTACTCTGTTTTTCCAAATCTTTTTGCTTTTTCACTTCCTGGTGCTTGTTCCACAATTCTACCCCAGATGCAATGCAAGCAGGAGAGAAAGAGAGAGTCAGAAGCTGGTCAGACAGACGAAATGGAAACCCACCCACCCAAGTTGACTTGGTTTCAGGCACAGGTTTATCAATCAAGAGATATATTCATAGGGAGGGGGTGGAGAAACCAAGAGATCCAGTGTCTTCCCCAAACTCATGAACTACAGAATCCAAATTTCTAATTCTAACACCAATGTGGTAGTAAAAACCCTGCACGGTGTCAGGGCTGAAAAGACCCTTAATGAAGCTCCTTCATTTTTCCATGAGGAAACTGATCCTAAATAAAGAGGATCTTCAACCCTTGCTTAAGATCATGTGACTTAGGGTAAGTTTAAACTTCTACCACATAATGCCTCTGCCAAATGAGCTGGAGAATGGCAATTTTTATAGATTTCAGATGAGATATTCATCACTTCAAGCAGTCACATGGTTTCAGAAGCAGGAGAACCAACCAGTTTGATTCAGTAGATTGGACAAAGGCCGCTCATGCAGTCAGCCAGCATCCCTCCTTATTGCTACCCAAGAAACCAATGCACCCTCAGAAGCAGTTTCTACACTACCAAGAGACCTGTACTTAGCCAGTCATCTGGTAAAACGCATCTAGTGACAGAACATAAAATGGTCAAGACTAGCACCTTAGCAGGAGGAAGCAGACAGAATACCAGTCATAGGTATTATTTTTCTGGAAGGAACTTCAGTATGATCTTATTTCCCAGCTGAGGAGATAGACCCCGAGACTCCAGACCTCCAGATTGGTAGGTCAGTATTTTTTCTAGAATATTATATCAGGCAGGGAAAAGCCAGGCATGACTGTCTCTGGAACTGTATTATGCTGGCTAGGGAAGTGTAGCACCCCTAAAAAGGAAATTGATTCCTTGGTTCCACTGATGGAAACACAGGGCAACTGCTAATGGTCATGGCAAAAGGCATCAGCTGGAAACACAGTGCCCAAGGACTAAGAACCAGAAAAAGAAAGATATAACCTAGACAACTCAAGGCTCATAGTAGGAAGTAAGCCAAACAGATGACACCAGAGAGTGCAAATGGAGAAACCAAACGTAAGCAAGACTAATCAAGTCTAATGAGGAGGAGTTCAAACAAGAGCTGACTCAGAAACCTATACAGAACTATACTCAGAAACTCTAAAGTCCAGAACCCAGCAAATGAGGTTCGTAGACATGCCCTAGAATAAATTCCAATGTAGTGTAACACCTAGATGGGAAGAAACAGACTTTGGAGACCCAGATGATCATAATTTTACAGCCAGATGATCATAATTGTACAGCCTCTGTAAACTTCCTGACAGCTTCCAGGAACTCACATGGCCTCTTGACTATATGAAGAAATGCAGAAGTTAATAAAAAGAAGGACCAGGAGTACTGCTCAGACTCCCTGCGCTAAGCTTCATGGGGCCCTCTAAACAAAACTACCATTCCTCAAAGATGTAGGAGGGGGTGGCTGGAGATGAAGCTTAAGGAATAGAGTAGAACAAAGAAATGCCATTAGAAATGGACACAGACCTATCTCCTTCTCTAGAAAGCAAAGCATGGGGAAGAGAAAAGCGGGATTCTGGATGAATTGAGAGTAGAGAGGGATATTTAAGAAGTCAGAACCCCTCTATCACAAAACACAGTGATACATACCAATAGATGCTACAAAGTTCTCTTCCTTTAAACTTCTGGTGTCCGGTTCCTTAGGACCCTTTCCTGTGGCACTTGATGCCCAAGGTCCCAGCTGGGGAACTCTCAGCTGTGCCATAGCCTTTGGGTCCCCCCGCCCAGCCAGGCCAGGATCCTTGCTAACTGGGGTATTTATACTTTCTGTTGGACTTCTCTTTCGCTTGTCTGGTTCTGAGAAAAAAAATTCAATACAGAAAGAGATTAAAAGAGGTAGTGAGTAGGAATCAAGGCACAGAGATAAAGGGGGAAAAGCCAGGATACAGGAGGATATGGAATGGAAGTGCAGGAAAAGACCTGACATTTTTCATGACAGAAAAATATCCACCACATATAAACATGCACTAGAAAATAAAATCCCAAAGCCTGAGGGGAGGCAGCTTGGCACTGACCAGAAGGGGAACTTGTCATAGAGATAAGTACATTTTCTCTCTTTTGGAGGTAAGTGGGAGAGTTATATATATATAGATGGCACGATGCCCAGCTGACTTGACTCCTACCTTTGCTATAATAGTGCGTGTGGGCGATCTCCAGAAGCCCAAAGATGCTAGCCATGCCGCCCAGACCCGCATGGGCATAGGACTGCTCCAGACTGAGGACTGTGCACTTGAGGAGATCTAACATTCCCTTGTACACCTTTCGACTGATCTCCTGCAACAACAACCCAGGGACTAGAGTTGGCAAAATTACCTTTGGTGTCCACATCCCTTCCCCCCATTTATTCCAACTCCCTACCCCAAACACTGACCACATCTGGGATCATGTCCTGCCGGGCATCATCCTCTGATTGCACGGTGCGGTTCAGCTTGCTCAGGACAAAGACTCGCAGCTGCTCACTCTCCAGCAGCCGGCGTACCTTCTTCATGTTAAGCCAGCCAACCCCCTGGCCATCCAGCACGCTGTGCACCACCTCCTTCAGAAACTGCTGGTTCTCACTATGGGGTCCACAGACTCCTCTGGTCATCAGCTCCTTTGCAGAGTATCCCCCCCAACTCACCAGACTAAATGTTTGCCTCCAGGGGCAAAACATAAGGCCGAGTTTCTGAATGTCCAAATCCAGCACATCCTCTAGTGCTCTAGATAATCTGGTTTACCCAAATACCCACCACCGCTGTTTCACCCTCCTCAACATTGTAAGCTCTAACTATTGCCTCTGGATTGAGTCAGAATAATAAGTGCTGACAAGAAACTGATTTCATTTACCCTACTAAGAGCTTTTCTCCCACTCTTGAGTACCCTATATACGCGAGTATATACGGTATTCCTGAAGTTTTTTTTTTACAGGACTCACTACTTGAGAACTTTTAAATCAGCTCTTCCATTTATTACCTAGAATTGCTGGATCGACCCTGGGGTGATGGAGGTTCTCTTTTCACTGTTGGGCTGTGTTTAATGACAGATGACTTCTGATCCACTAAAGCCCTCCTGTTTCCTATAGTAGGGAAGGTAAGAATGAGAAGACATCACAATTACAGATCAGGAGCTAGCATTAGCACAGCCGTGAGTAGCCATGTTCCACATCTATTGCCCAGAAGGGCTGAGTGAGAGTGGCCCCAGGGCATCACACATAGGTAGAAACCAGCCATGGCACGTGAGCAGGTGGGGATGGAGACTCAGGCCACTCCACATGCACCAGCAGCACACACCATGGGCAAGCATGGGCATCATTGGAGGGGGGGAGTGGAACAAGGAAGGTCACTCATGTGACACTACTGCTTGCTCCTTGAGAAAGATGGCCCTCAGGCAGGCATGGAAGATGCTAGGAAAAAAAAACGATCATGCATAGCTCACAGGCAAGACCCACCTTCACCACTCCCAGGGCCGGCTTCAGTAACAATCTCCATTAGAGTATTTAGCCCAAATACTGGGACACAAAATACACAATTAGTAGGTGCACCACAATACCATATCCCCTATACCCCTCAGTGGAGCAGTAAGTCAGATAATCTGAGCATTCTCCCAAAGCTTGTATAGTGCACATAACCTTGGTTCTTGGGCACCTCAGAGCTGGAAGCCAAGTGACCAGGAGACAAGACCAAAGCTGTAAGAAAGACCATCTTTAAGATGGTGGCCTCTCAAAGCCAGGGGCAGGATAAATGACACAGTGAGCCTTCAAGTACTAAACAGACACATGCATGAAAGAGGGACCACTGGTTTTCATGAAACATCTGGCAGACATCCAGAGCGCCTGTAGGTATGCACAGGAAAGCATCTTGCAGATGCTATTGTGAGGGGATGGACTTGGAATATGAGGATGGGAAGTAGGTAGGAGGATAAGTGCAGCAAATGAGATGAAGCACAGCATGCAATGAAAGTCTTGATCTCTCTGCTCTTCAAATCAAAGCCAGTGACACCAACACCTTGCCATCCCTATCCACCCAACCATATGTAAGCTCACTGTAGCAGCACTTGTCAGTTCCCTATACTGCCAACTCTGTGTCTTGCCTATCTATCTCAGGGTCCCATCCCCACCAAAGAACATTCCTTAGACTCCTGACATTTTTAATCATTAGGAGTGAGAGGTCAGTTAAAGTACACACAGAGTTGCTTCTCACTATACATCCTATACAATTAAATATGTAAGCACAAATATCTAGAGAAAACAAACAAAAGGCAAATTAAATTCAGAAGATTCTCTCCAACTCGCAGAGATCACAGATAAAATTCAAATAAGGTCTTAATTGCCCTAGAAGCAAACCAAAGTTATCTGGCATATTCATAGGCCCTAAGTTGACATGAAGCTACAGTAAGGTAAGAGGCTGGACTCTATTGACACCACGAGGCTCTCCACAACCATCCTCTAGTGGGCCAGCTCCCCGGGATTGAGTCCATCCTAAATTCATGCAGCGGAAACCCAGCAGATGACTAGGGGCAGGTGATGATGTCTATTTAATCACGTCCCTCTGACAAGATCTCCACCCCCAGAAGCAGTAATCCCACAGTTGTTATTATACTAAATGATACACAGGGCCTTCTCTAGCTACAAAGACAGTTTCCATCTGACAACTATCAAAAGCCCATGATGTGCAGTGAAAGCCATGAGAAGCGATATGAGGGCAACAGCCAGATCACATGACTCATCATACACAGGGCTCCTCATAAGCACCCCTAGCCCTGAAACATCTCAGAAAAACCTGCTTTGGCAAAAGGAGGGTTGCAGTTACCTTTCAGACTGGGGAAGGGTGTGGTCTTCTCTCGGGCACCTTTGGTGGGCAATGTAAGGTTTGAAAGACTGAAGCTTGTACTGTGGTTCCGATATAAGCTGCCTATCACGGAGAGAATGCAAAAACAAAGAGTAGAATAAACACAAAGTGTTATATATACTCCAACGACTATACCATCATCTTCGCCTCCCTCCTTTTCTCTTTTTCCTTTCTTAAATAGATCATAAAGTATGCTCAAACGTAATCCAAATCTGGTAGATCAGATAATCTCTGACCTATCACAGAAAGGATCAAATCTAGGGCGGCGCCTGTGGCTCAGTGAGTAGGGCACCAGCCCCATATACTGAGGGTGGCGGGTTTGAACCTGCCCCCAGCCAAATTGCAACAAAAAAATAGCCGCGTATTGTGGCAGGCGCCTGTAGTCCCAGCTACTCAGGAGGCTGAGGCAAGAGAATCGCCTAGGCCCAAAAGCTGGAGGTTGCTGTGAGCTGTGATGTCACAGTACTCTACTGAGGGCAACAACATGAGACTCTGTCTTTAAAAAAAAAAAGAAACAAAGAAAGAAAGGATCAAGTCTAACTTAGGGCAAACAAGAAAGGCATTGCTAAGATTATTCAAAACCCATTAACTTTCTCTGACTACCTTCCATGATGATATCCAAGTCTCCCATCTACTGCAATGACAGCATGAAAATTGGTAGTTAATATGCTTCTGGTCTGAAATTGATGCTGTCCCTCCCTGGCTTCTGAAAGAAACTCACAATCATCGTCATTCCCTTTGTTGTTTCTAGCTCTAGTCTGCCTTCAGCCTTTAACTAATACCCCCTCCTTACTGCTAGAAATTACTAAGCATAAAAATCCATTTTGTATAGCTTTCAAAGCAAATTCATGAAAAAAAGTCCTTCACCAGGGCTCAGCACCCATGGCTCAGCATCCATAGCTCAGTGGTTAGGGTGATGGCTACATGCACCAGGATTGGTGGATTTGAACCAGGCCAGGGCCTGCTAAACAACAATAGCAACAACAACAAAAATAGCCAGGTGTTGTGGTGGGCACCTATAGTCTCAGTTACTTGGGAGACTGAGGCAAGAGAATCACTTAAGCCCAAGAGTTTGAGGTTGCTGTGAGCTATAATGCCATGGCACTCTACCTAGGGCAATAGTGAGACTCTGCCTCAAAAAAAAATAAATAAATAAATAAATAAAATAAAATAAAGGTCCTTTACCAGGCAAAGAAGGTATCAGATATCAAATGAAATTTGAGCAGTATATTTCCTAAGAGATTCTGAATTTAATCCCTATTTTTCTTTTTCTTTGTTTCTTTTTTGAGACAGAGCCTCAAGCTGTCACCCTGGGTAGAGTGCTGTGGCATCACAGCTCATAGCAACCTCCAACTCCTAGGCTTAAGTGATTCTCTTGCCTCAGCCTCCCAAGTAGCTGGGACTATAGGCGCCCACCACAATGCCTGGCTATTTTTTTTTTTTTTGGTTGTAGTTGTCACTGTTGTTTGGCAGGCCCAGGCTGGATTCAAACCTGCCAGCTCTGGTGTATTTAGCTGGTGCCTTCGCCGCTTGAGCTACAGGTGCCAAGCCTTAATCTCTATTTTTCAATTGACCACTAGGCATCTTCCCTGAAACGGACTGAAACCTCCAGGTAGAGTGACAATGACTAATCTGTCCCTGGTCCTTTATTGACCTCACTTGAAACTACCTTATCCAGTATCACCCAAATGATCTGAATTACAGCTTGATAATGCTAACTCAGCCCCACAACTGAATTTCCAAGCATTATTTGCCATAATCAGGCCCTACTGCAGAGAAAATGGAAGAGAGGAATGAAAGAGCATTAAGACACTTACTGGCAAAAGACATGATGCCCCCGAAGCCCTCGGTGCTGGTGTTGGAGACGGTGGAGTTGGGAGAACTTGCCCGAGAGTCTGAATCTGCATCTGAATCACTTGCCAGTTTCAAACTGTTGGGCCGCAGCATCTTTTGAGCCCTTAAATGCATAGGGGCACCTATGAGCCCCAGGCAAGGGTGCCTAACCTTGGGAGTATAGGCCTTATGCTACACTGCAGTATTGCTCCCTTCCCATAATCCATGCCCTAGATCTAAGCACCACCCTCTGGGGATGGCAGGACCACAAGAGCACTCAGATTTCTCAGACATTCTGATTAACCCTCACTCAGGGTCCACTGTAGTGAGATTCTTCAGTCACCCATCTAGAAGGGATTCCCAGGCTCTCACCGATTGCCATTGACATGTTGGCTGAATCGGGGAGTATAACTTTCCCCCTGCTCATCATCATCTTCCTCAGGGGGAAAGCCATATTGGGGCTCGAAGTATGGATTGTCATAGGTTCGCCAGTGCACTGACCCCTCTCCAATTTCTGTCTGACGCCTGTCCACGTTCAATTTGCCAATGCTGGGAGGCATAGAAGAGAGGGGCTTGGAGATGCCTACTGCTGCCTTATCATCCATCTCTGTAGAGTCAGCAGGTTCCTAAAGGCCACATTAAATAAAAAGCAGTCATCTGGTACCCAGTGATGCCTTTCCATATTCTCAATCTGACAGGGCTGGGCCAGGCCTGACAGATTTCTATCCTAAGGAATATATGGGAAAAGATCTATATTGCACTCCTGTTCTCTGTCCCCACAAACTATGAAAGGAGGATCATAGTTACACCCTGAACATAACCCAACAACCTCCTTCTGAGGTCAAAACTACATTTCATAGACTCTAAGCTCTGGGGCCTGTGGAGAAGAAGATGGGAAAATTGTGAGGAGAGAAGCAAATTAATAGCTACATCATGACTTTCCTACTACTATCAAGGCCCATATCCCAAGCAATGGTTCTTATTCATCCATCTCTCTCAGTCCTCACGTACAGAGTTGGTTCCATGGATAACGGTGCTAGGGCTACTGCTGGCAGTGGTGCTGGAACTGGAGCGCAGTGGGAGGTTTTCCTGAGAGTTCTCGCTGTCTGGGCCAGGCTCCTCTGCTTCTTTCTGGTTCTGCAGCTCATCAATCTCCACTTCACTGGCATCCCCCAGTGCTGCATGTGTCAGAGGGTCCACATCTGCCAAAATCCAAAGGAGGCAAGTACAGACTACCTAATCACTGAACCCTAACCCCTGCCCAAACTAGCCAATCTCCCCAAGCACACTTACTGGGAGTATCACCGTTGATGTCACATTTCATCATTTCACTGACAAAGTCACCAAGGGAGGAGTAAGAAGAGCTTGAGTCATCATAGTCCATACTATCACTGCCACTGCAGAGTGAAGAGCATAAAAAACAAAACAGAAAGGGACAGGGAAAAGAATCTGCAATCAGCACTAGCTAGAATAAAAGGGAGGCACTCTTCACAAGAATGGAAGAGCAAGAATCCAATGTATTCAATGCCAATATGAAGCCAGTAGACGATCTAATATACACCCACACAAGAGAAAAATGCAAATCAATTCATGGGTGGGTGGGGGGGACACAAGAGAGAGAGGAGAATAGAGGAGGGTGGGGGATAGGAATGCTCCCACTGAATAGGCACAATGTTAGGGTGTACTGTACATCTCTTGGGAGCAGGATACAATTATAAGAGGGACTCTACCTAACAAATGCAAACATAGTAACCTAATTCTTTGTGCCCTCAAATTAACCAGAAACAATAAAAATGAAACAAAAAAGGGGAGACACTCTTAACTCAAGGCCAGGAAACAAGATAAAATAAAGAAGGGTAGAAAAACAACCAGGCTGGGCATAGTGGCTCACGCCTATAATCCTAGCTCTCTACAAAGGCAGGAGGAGTGCCTGAGCTCACAGGTTCGAGACCAGCCTGAACCAGACTGAGACCTAGTCTCTAAAAATAGCTGGGTGGTGGAGCCTGTAGCTCAAGCACATACACCAGAGATGGCAGGTTCGAATCCAGCCTGGGCCTGCCAAACAATGACAACTACAACCAAAAAATAGCTGGGCGCCTGTAGTCCCAACTACTCAGGAGGCCGAGGCAAGAGAATTGCTTAAGCCCAGGAGTTGGAGGTTGCTGTGAGCTGTGATGCCATGGCACTCTACCCAGGACGATAGCTTGAGGCTCTGTCTCAAATACCGTATATACTCGAGTATAAGCCGAGTTTCTTCGGCACAAAATATGTGCCCAAAAACCCAAACTCGGCACAAATTTTGTGCCGGAAAAAACTCGGCTTATACTCGAGTATATAGGTAGATAAATAAATAAATAATAAAAATAAAAATAGCTGGTTGTTGTGGCGGGTGCCTGTAGTCCCAGCTACTTGGGAGGCTGTCTACCAATAACAACAAAATGAGACTATGTCTCCATAAATAAATAAATAAGAGAATCAACCAAAATATAATCCAAGGACTCAAAGACTGGTATGTAAATCCTATGAGATTTTGCATCCTGGATCCTAAAGGGCTAGTTAAGAGCCTCTTTACCTTAAAAAGCGCTGTGCTGCCACAGGACTGCTCACCTGTCATCAGTAGGTTCGGAGTCAGAGTCCCTCTCAGGTGGCACACTCAGTGCCTCAGCCAGCTGCGAATTGCTATCATAGACTCTATAGTGGATGGGCTGCAGCTGATGGGCATACCACTTTGGCTTGTCACCAATCAGGGCCGGATCAAACATATCTACCCCATGAGGAAAAAGTATAGAGTTAGCAACAAGGAAAAAAGGCAGCAAACAACACATAAAAGGCAGGAACAAAGTCTAAAGCAAAACAAGGGTAAAAGATTAGCAAAGGAAAAAGTAAAGGCAAGAGCCATCAGGAGGAGAAAGGCAGAAGATGGGGTACAGCAGAGGACAGGCAGACTTACTATTGTGAATTCGCTGAAAGGCATAGTTGGTGGGGTTAAGGATCCATTCTCCAAAGTACTCCACAGCCTGAGTCCTGGCCAATTTCTCAGCAAAAGGCGTCTGCCGGGGGCGTGAGGCCAGAAAGGAGCCAGCTTGAAAAGCTACAACAGGCCGAGGGAAGAGACGCAGGGTACGTGTATGCATCTGAAAGCCCTGCAGCACGTTGGCAGAGTTGAAGAAACGCACCATGGCCACTCTATAGAAGGAGAGGGGATGGTGAGATAATATGAGACCCATACCTACAGGAGTAAGGATTCCTATGATCCAAGATCTTAGAACAACTCCCAGAGCCATCACTTAACAAGCTTCCAACATGAAGCAGAGAGATATGTTAAAGAATTATCAATCCCCTTCTTTATCCTGAGAATGATTTATTGTTTCTTCTCTTTGCTTGTACATAAAGGTAGAAAATATAACCAAATATCATACATACTTTATATAAAGAAACTCTGGCTCAGGAAAATAATCTGCCCCAAAGTCACTGAGAAAGTAGCAAGACCAATTTGAGAACTCGTGATTGTATAGTATGTTTGCTTACCTGGTTGCAACATCCACAGAATCGACATCATTGCCATAGATGAGTGGGTTGAATTCAGTGGAAGGTGTGGACTGCAGGTCATTAGAAGTTCTTCCCAAGAGAAGTGGGATCTCTTGGCCCTCATGAAACTTCTCCAGATTGAGGATGGGCTGCGTGTTGAGACTCATGCTCGCTAGAGCCTGTGGAACAACAAGAAATTCCTCATTTTAGGCAGGTTCCTGGGCAGCTAGTCAATCCAAGATCCTAGGAAAGAACCTTCTTGAAGACTTCTACATCATACTCTAGTCAAAAAGTTCTGCAACAAAAAAAACACTGTGCTAACTTGCAAATCATGGCCAACCCTTCAAATCTGAAATAATAATACAAATATTTTAGTCTTTAGCTTTTTATCTTAATCCAACCTAGCCCCAAGGCAACTTGATCAGATCTCAAGTCCAGGACAATAGTTTTCAAATTTATTTTAGTCATAAAATATCTTTCAAAATTGAAATTTATATTGAAATATAAACAAATAAAATGTAAAAATATGCCTATAATCCCAGCACTCTGGGAGGCTGAGGCAGAATGATTAATTGAGGCCAGCCTGAGCAACATAGTGTATCTACAGAAAATAAAAAAGTTAGCTGGATGTTGTGGCTGGTGCCTGTAGTCCCAGATGCTTGGGGAGAATTGCTTAAGCTCAGGAGTTTAAGGTTGCAGTGAGCTCTAATTATGCCACTGCACTCCAGCCTGGGTAACAGCAAGACTCTGTCTCAACAAACAGCTTCTCTGAAGGACATAAGGGACTACAGCCTTACATGCTCAATGCTCCCAACCTAAATCAGCCTCCAAGAGGAGTTTGAAAACCACTGGTCTAGATTACAGTGATTCTTATGGCTAGTAAGTATAGGAATCACCTGAGATATTAAATATGTTTGATTCAACATGTCTGGGTGATTGTGTGCCACCAGCCTTGAGTCCGCTTTTAACAAGCCCAGGTGATGCTAACACTGCTAATCTATGGACCACACTTTGAGTAGAAGAGGTCAGAATACAGGATCAATGAACCTAAGAATCTTACCTCCTTCAAACATTTAAAGAATAATTCCATATATCAACATCTTCCTGTTAGTAGTCATACTAAAGTAATTGCAAAGAATGAACCAATGAAGCCAGCCAGAGAACTTTGTGATTTTTCAATTTTCACC
The DNA here is from genome assembly GCA_963574355.1 of Loris lydekkerianus. Taxonomy (NCBI): domain Eukaryota; kingdom Metazoa; phylum Chordata; class Mammalia; order Primates; family Lorisidae; genus Loris; species Loris lydekkerianus. The sequence goes on along the minus strand of CAUYPK010035174.1, from coordinate 75,448 downwards.
AGACTCTACAGTAACAAGATAACCATGTTACATCAAGTATGATGAAGCAAGTGAGAGTGAGAAGGATGATACAAAATGAATCATTTAAATCAGTGGTTCTCAATCTTCTTAATGACTCGGCCCTTTAATACAGTGCCTGTGGGTTGCGACCCACAGGCTGAGAACTGCTGATTTAAATCCAAACAGGTATCATCTAGAAGTACTATTAAGTACTTTAGACAACACAGAAAAAGACATCTAAAGACCCTCAAATGACAGCAGAGATTTTTTGTTTTTTTTTTTTGAGGCAGAGTCTCACTTTGTCACCTTCAGTAGAGTAACGTGGCATCATAGCTCATAGCAACCTCAAACTCTTGGGCAATTCTCTTGCCTCGGCCTCCTGAGTAGCTGGGACTACAGGTGCCCGCCACAATGCCTGGCTACTTTTAGAGATAAGGTCTCGCTCTGGCTTAGGCTGGTCTCAAACCTGTGAGCTCAGGCAGTCCTCCCGCCTCAGCCTCCCAAGTGCTAGGATTACAGGCATAAGCCACTGAGCCCAGTAAGAGAGCAGGAATTCTAATAAGTACGGTGCTACATAACATACAAGGCAAGGGATAGGAACAGATCCTAGTCATGTTTTACCTTCAAGTACTGTGTTCAGCATGCAGAAAAAGAAGAAAATCAATCAATAAAAATTAAATGTGAGGGATTACTCAAACAAAGAAATTTTTGAAGAAAGGATTCTATAGAACCTCGGGATCAATTCTAGAAAATAAAATAAAAGAACTCAGACTGTCTAAACTGCTAACTCCAAACTAATAAGACTAAGAAAATGCTCTAAACTCATAAAGAATGGCATGCATGGCGGTGCCTGTGGCTCAGTGAGTAGGGCGCCAGCCCCATATACCGAGGGCGGTGGGTTCAAACTTGGCCCCGGACAAACTGCAACAAAAAAATAAAATAAAATAAAATAAAATAAAGTCTAACACAAATACAAAAATAAAATTAAAAAAAAAAAAAAAATGGCATACATGACAAGAAACAGAAAGTGGAGGGTTGTTTTATACAGCATCCTAAACATCAGAGAGAGTGATAAGGCATTTCCTCTTAAGCCCATCCAGGCAAAGAATATATTCTCCACTTCAAGTTTGAAACGAAAGTGGTTCTTAGAACAGCTATATTCCTACGGCAATCCCACAGCATCTATTATCCCCATTTTCTTTTATTCTTCACTTACTTGCTTTAAATGTTTTTTCAGCTCTAATGATTCTGGTTCTGGCAGGATAGGTAGCACTTCTGCACTGGTAGGGGCAATCACCTACATCAGAGTAATGATAAAAGATATGACCTTAGAATTTACTGCTTAGGAGTTTCACTTACATAGGGGCAAATAATTTTTAAAAAGGAAGATATATATTCAATATTATCAAATATTGATATACAAATATATGATCTACATACACATCTGAAAGGAAATAAATGTTATTTGTGATTATCTCTAGATAATAGGGTTATGGTTGTATAATAGAAATCATCCAATAACTTATGGTTTTTGTTTTCTTCTTTACACCTATTTTTTATTTTTTATATTTTTACAACAAACACATACAAGTTGAATGTACTTGCAATGCAGAATGTTAATATTAATTTTTAAGTCTACACTGCAAAACAGTTTCCTACTGGAAACTATACCTGGGGAAAATTATTAGGAGATAATGGTCCTGAAACCACAACTGCCCTACTGCTCCTGGAGGATGCAGGGCACTTAAGTGCTCTTAATTCTGGCAAAACTAAATCCTATATTTCTTTTGAGTCCTAAACAAGGCCTATTTAACCAATAAACAGGATTAAAAAAATTATTTCAGGTGGCACTTGTGGCTCAGTGAGTAGGGCGCTGGCCCCATATTCCAAGGATGGTGGGTTCAAACCCGGCCCCAGCCAAACTGCAACAAAAAATAGCTGGGCGTTGTGGCGTGTGCCTGTAGTCCCAGCTACTCAGGAGGCTGAGGCAAGAGAATCGTCTAAGCCCAAGAGCTGGAGGTTGCTGTGAGCTGTGTGACACCACGGCACTTTACTGAGGGCAACAAAATGAGACTCTGTCTCTAAAAACACAAATACAATACAATACAATATAATAAAAAATAATATCAACAGAGTCACATAATAGAAATCACCCAGTAACTTAGGACCTTCATGAGAGTCATCTAGAAAAACAGATATCATAAGATTGGGTCCTATCTACAGGGTCTAGAATGGGATTCTGCACCCTACAATGCCCTCAGCCAAGAACCTCACCCTATTGCTGTCCAGATCCACTAGCCATACATCATCAGGCATTTTGAAGTCCAGTTTGTAGAGGAAGAAGCTGGCAGGGACCCCAATGATGTATGGGGTTGGAGCCAACAGCAGCTGTGGAAATGATAAAACGGATAAGAAACAAAGACAAAATCTATCATGAGCACTTATCACGTCAGGACTTTTTCTAGATAAGAAAATGCAGCTTCACAATCACTCTTCCAAAACTCTTGAGGCTAGATATACTTCAAAATTCAGAATTTTTCAGATTTTAGTAAGGTAATATGGTACATTTTATATATACAGTAGTCCCTTTTTTTAAAAAACAGAGTCTCACTTTGTCACCCTGGCATCATAGGTCACAGCAACCTCAAACTCTTGGTCTCATGTGATCCTCTTACCTCAGCCTCTCAGTTCACTACAGGCGCCCGCCACAATTCCAGCTATTTTTTTTTCTTATTTTTTTTAGAGATAGGATCTCACTTTGCTCAGGCTGGTCTCAAACTCCTCAGCTCAAGCAATCCACCTGCCTCAACCTCCCAAAGTGCTGGGATTATAGGTACAGTAGTACTTTCTTATCTGTAGTTTGCTTTCTGTGGTTTCAGCTACCCAGTGTCAATCATGGTCCAAAAATAATAAATGGAAAATTCCAGAAATAAACAATTCATGGCTCAGCGCTCATAGCTCAGTGCGTAAGATGCTGGCCACATACACTGAGGCTGGCGGGTTCAAGCCCGGCCCCGGGCCTGCTAAACAATGACAATGACAACTGCAACCAAAAAGTAGCCAGGTGCTATGGTGGGGACCTGTAGTCCCAGCTACTAAGGCTGGGAAGAGAACTGCTTAAGCCCAAGAGTTCGAGGTTGCTAAGAGCTGTGACGCCATGGCACTCTACCGAGGGTGACATAACGAGACTCTGTCTCAATAAAACAAATAGGGTGGCGCCATTGGCTTAGTGGGCAGGATGCCAGCCCCATATACTGAGGGTGGCGGGTTCAAACCCAGCCCCAGGCAAACTGCAACAAAAAAATAGCCAGACATTGTGGTGGGCACCTGTAGTCCCAGCTACTCAGGAGGCTGAGGCAAGAGAATTGCCTAAGCCCAGGAATTGGGAGGTTGCTATGAGCTGTGTGACACCACAGCACTCTACCAAGGGTGAAAAAGTGATATTCTGTCTCTAACCAAAAAAAAAAAAAAAGGAAAGAGCATAGAAGCTTTGAGAGATAAGGAGATGATGGAGAAAAAAATCAAACAAACAGGCTTGGTGCCTGTGGCTCAAGCGGCTAAGGTGCCAGCCACATACACCTGAGCTGGTGGGTTTGAATCTAGTCCGGCCCGCCAAACAGCAATGACGGCTGCAACCAAAAAATAGCTGGGCATTGTGGTGGGCATCTGTAGTCCCAGCTACTTGGGAGGCTGAGGCAGAAGAATCACTTCAGCCCAGGAGTTGGAGGTTGCTGTGAGCTGTGATGCTACCGTACTCTATGCAGGGTGACAGCGTGAGGCTCTGTCTCAAAAAAACAAACAAACAATTCATGAGTTTTTTTCTCCCAGGGTAACAGAGATTTTACTTAAGAAAAATAAAGAGAAAGTTTAAAGCACTTCCAAAGAGAGTTGGAAGTGCGTCCCTCTTATGCTGGAGAGAAGGTGAGAGAGATGGAGATGCAAGGGCGGTGCAGGGATATAAATACTCTCTGTAATGCTCGACCAAGGCATGCTGGTAATCAAAAGCAAAAGCAAGTGGAAACTGAAAAAACTAAAGCAGCTCAGGCAGTGCGGATAGAAGGCAAAAGTAACCTACACTAATTTCAGGGTAATAAAGAGAGATTTTATTTAGGAAGAACAAAGAGAAAATTTAGGGCACTTCCAGAGAGACTTGGAAGTGGGTCCCTCTCATGAAGGAGAGAAGGTGAGAAAGACCAATTCATGGGTTTTAAACCATATGACACTCTGAGCAGCATGCTGAAGCCTCATACCATTCCACTCTGTCCCTCCTAGGACGAGAATCATCTCTTTATCCATCATAGCCATGCCGTACATGCTACCCTCCTATTAATCACTTAGTAGCCGTCTCAGTTATCAGATCAACTGATGAACTATCACAGTACTTGTGTTCAAGTAACCCTTATTTTACTTAATAGTAACACACAAGAGCTGTGAAGCTGACACTTGGATATGCCAAAGAGAAGTTGTTATTCTCTTACTGTGCCTAATTTATAAATTAAACTTTATCACAGGTATGTGAGTATAGGAAAAAAATAAAGTATATATTGAGTTTAGTACTGTCCAGTTTCAGGAATCCACTGGAGGTCTTGAAACACATAAAGGAGATAAAGATAAAGATGGTGGCAGTGTAGCCAAAAAGCCTATAATTATCAGCTGTGATAAATAAAAAGTACAAATAGCATAGATTTTGCTACCAGATCAGTTCAAATCAGTCGGATTTTGCAGACAAATTAATTATGATAAGGCACTAAGGACCAATACTGACTTAATTCCCTCAGGAAGACAGAGGTGACGAAGCCAGAAGACACCTTTGGACTCACCTGCTCTGCTGATGCCATACAAGTGGGAAGCAGTGGGATAACAGGAAACATATATTCCAGGGGGTAGATCATTGCCACAAATGCCATCACAGACATGGAAAGTGCATTGTAGTCTCGGGACTGTAGCACCACCTGCCAAAAGCCATACTGTTTAAGTATTACTGAACAAATATAAAATAAGGTTCACAAGAAAACAACTTCCAGGCTCAGCACCCATAGCTCAGTGGTTAGGGCGCCAGCCACATGCACCGGGGCTGGTAGGTTCAAGCCCAGCCAAGGCCTGCTAAACAACAACACCAACAATTACGGTGGGCTCCCGTAGTCCTAGCTACTGGGAGGCTGAAGCAAGAGAATCACTTAAGCCCAAGAGTTTAAGGTTGCTATGAGCTGTGATGCCACAATACTCTATCAAGGGCGACATAATGAGACTCTGTCTCAAAAAAAAAAAAAGAAAGAAAGAAAGAAAACAGCTTCCAACATTATAATTTAATTTGTATTTTGCCATGTCTATAACTCCAGCTTGATTTCCACAATCATACTGCTCTATGCCCCACCACGCCTGTCACCTCTCAACCCAAGCACTGTAGTAATCCTCCCTCAATTAACTCCCTTACCTTCCCAGTTTTTATGCTTTCCATCCCAGGACCACTCACTGAAACAGAACTACTGTTATTTCCAAAGAATCAGGTCAGTATAATTAAGGATAATTCAGCTGAATGGTAAGCCTTTTTTGTATATATCTCGCATGATACCAATGTCTTAATTTAACCCACATCTACCAAGTACCATACAAATGGGAAGCAGTGGGATAACAGGAAACATATTCCAGGGGGGTAGATCATTTCCACAAATACTTCAGCATCATCTTACCTCTTGGAGACAAGAATACACACACACACAAAAAAAAAACCCTGTCCTCAAAGAGTTCATGGTCCAGCCTCTGCCATATTTCAAAGCTCTTTCACTAGAAAGGTCTACAAAGCTGGCCTCTCACCTTGTGCTCCAATAGGATGCAGGTAAGCACCTGAAGACAGGCATCCACACCCAGAAGTTCCAAGGGAAGGTGCAGTGGGAAATCCACTAGCGTGAATCGAGAGGCGTCTGGAAGCGCAAAGGTCAGAGCCGGCTGGAGCTCCTGGGGTAGGACATCAATGTCTACTCGCTTCTGCCCTGAGATAGGTACTGGAGACCGCAGTAATCGATAGATCCAGGCCTCAATCTCTCGAAGGTCATGCAGAAGGGCACTTGACTTCTCCTCCACTAGCAGTGATCCAGTAAAGATCCGCCACGTGGTGTCCCTGAAGAGCAGACAGCAGGAATGAGACACATATGTACAACAGAAGTAGACAGCCCAGTGCAACCCAATATAACCATGGAGGGTATAATGATGAAAAGTGGGACATCATTATGAAAGCCCACTCTTTGGATTTTTTTTTTTTTTTTGAGACAAAGTCTCACTCTGCTGCCCTGGGTAGAGTACTCTGACACCATAGCTCACAGCAACTTCAAACTCTTGGGCTCAAGCAATTGATCCTCTTGCCTCAGCTCCTAAGTAGCTGGAACTACAGGTGACCACCACAACGCCCAGCTAGTAAAGTCTACTCTTCAAGTTCATATAGGACCAGTTTATACAAGGGCAAGGACAAGTATAACAATGTATATACAGTAGGACTTAATTATCTTGTCTAGCATAAAACATCAAATTCTTCATTTCTCCAAACACAATTATGTTAGGAGGTCTATCTCTGCAGCAGTCTTTTGCTTAGTAAAGACTAACACAATAGGGTGGGGCCTGTGGCTCAGTGAGTAGAGTGCCGGCCCCATATACGGAGGTGGCAGGTTCAAACACAGCCCTGGCCAAACTGTAACAACAACAACAACAAAAATAGCCAGCCATTGTGGCGGGCGCCTGTAGTCCCAGCTACTTGGAGGCTGAGGCAAGAGAATCGCCTAAGCCCAGGAGCTGGAGGTTGCTGTGAGCTGTGACGCCACAGTACTCTACCAAGGGTGATAAAGAAAGACTCTGTCTCTAATTTAAAAAAAAAAAAAAAAAAGACTAACACAATATGCTTAAATAGGGCTGAAGGACCTCAGGCTGTAAAGGAAACCTCCTATACCCCTCACAGAACAATTATACCTAATCTTTAAATGCTTCCCCTCATTTCTGAGATCAGTGGCAAACTGTACCTTTGTACGCCTCGAGGGATGCCTAGTTTCTTCCCCAACAGTCGCTCACTACAGCAGTCCACCAGACGTTTGAGGGTATACAAACACTCTCGGAAAGTGGAGAAGAAAGGGTAGTGGCTGAGCACACACAAGGATGTCAGAGTACTGTTGCGGGAACGGCTGCCCCCCTTGGCCCGGCGTTTGCCCCGAGGAGACTGGTTCACATCGGGGGTAGAGTCAGCACTAGGAGGCTGCAGGGATGAGCCACTCTCTGAGCTCTCAGTGCCAACCTCTTCTGAGGAACAGGTGGCACGGGTTCCTTCCTTCCCACGGGACCCTGCCCCACCTTCCCCCCTTTCCTTAGGTATTCGCTTTTGGAAAGAACGATAGAAGTTAACACAGATGCCATAACGTGTGACTCCTGTGTCCTTGTCAGTGAGGGTAAAGACAAAAGAGGTATCATCCCGGAGGCTCATGCGCCGCTGCCGCACACTCAGACAGCCCTCTGGCTGGCAGAAGAATACCACATCTGGGGGCAGGGGAAACTCAGCATGATCCTCTAATGGGTATCGCCGCAGCAATTCAGGAGTCTGGGCCACACTATCACTGCTCGGGTGCCTGAAGAATATAAAGACAATTTCAGCAGCCTGAAGGAATAGAATGCTATCAAATTTCAACCACAGTCAACAAATAAAGCTCAAAATGTGATTTTGGATAAAGTAACCTAACAGTAAGAGCTTGGAAAATATCTGTGATGCTTGCTACATTTAGCTGGTAAGCTAAATGGAGTCTGAACCATCATGAAGACACTTATTGTGAATGAAAGGAAAATTTTAACAACAAAATTCTCACTAACATGTTAAGATCATTAATACCTTGCAAGGTGAATTAGATAATGAATTACCAAAAGAGCATATGTAGGTAGAGAAGGAGCACAATGTACTTTTCCTTTTTACAAAATAAGAAATCTGGGGTAAATAAAATGAGTATATATGCTCAAAATCACAAAGATTCCAGTTAAGAACACATTTCTGGTCCATCTCTGCTCAAACCAATACTCTCAATCCACCTGACCATGCTGTTTTTCCTACTGGCAGCAATGCTCCCATCAGGATAAAATAATAGGAGAAGAAAGAGATAAGCAAGGCAACATGGAAATACAGAAAGAGAATAATTACAGATTTGGGGTTTATCCCACAAAACAAAAATCAGTCTCCTCTTGGTTACCTGGCCCCTACGATCACTAGATAGTCAAGTAACCGAGGACAGAACTTCTTCTTTTGCATCATGGTTCCAATTCATCAGTTCATCTCAGAGCCAACTTCAGGGCACCAAGCAAGGAGTCAGCAGTCCCAGGAGGAATTCTGGTATTATCTGAAAATCCAAGTCTAATAGGAAAAAAGTACCGATAAGATCCATTGCTGTGCCTAAGGGGCTCATCTCTCTCAACTGTATCCCAGCCAGGGGCACAGGTCAAAAGTCCTTCCACTTTAGAACTAAAGATAGGAAAACCTGATGCAGCCTATTCTAGTATCTAGGTTTATGAGCTCACAGAGTCAAATGTCAAGAAGTAGGATAGGGGAGTGCATGTGGCTCAGTTAAGTGTGGCACCGGCCCCATATACTGAGGGTGGCAGGTTCAAACCCGGCCCCAGCCAAACTGCAACAACAAAAAAAATGGCCAGGTGTTGTGGCGGGCAGCTATAATCCCCGCTACTTGGGAGGCTGAGGCAAAAGAATCACCTAAGCCCAAGAGCTGGAGGTTGCTGTAAGCTGTGACACCACAGCACTCTACCAAGGGTGACAAAATGAGAGTGTCTCTAAAAAAAAAAAATAATAAACTAATCCAAAGAGCTGGTGGTTTTTTTAAGCTGTGAAACCAAAGCACTCTACCAAGGGTGAAAAAATTATATTTTCTCTAAAAAAAAAAAAAAAAAAAAAAAAAAAAGTAGGATAAATAATGGCTCACCTACCCATCTCTACCAACTAGCTTATTTCTAGCCTAACCCGTTTTCTGAAAACAGACCTAGGGAGTCTCATCTGGACTCAGACATTATGATAACAAAAACTGAATCATTTTCAGGATCCCTCCAGGGTGGATCAGGATCAAACTAGATTTTTCAATTAGCACAAATCTGCACTTCTAGTTCTAGACGGAAACCTAATTAATTCTGTTTCAACATTCTGCATTCAGCTTAATGCAAAACCACCATATAGCCTGTCTAGTTAATTGCATTCAGACAACAACAATTGGTTATTCTACCTCAGGGGATCTCAGACGACCAATGTCCATGCCCCAATTGCTCAAATGAATACTTTTGTTCCCCTTCAAGCAAGAAAGAGGTCCACTAGCTACTGCTACTAGCTCTGCCCTTGGTGCTGAATCATAGTCTTTCTCTTGTATTCTGGTCTCAGGATAGGACTCAGTAACACAATACATATAGATGAGGCCTTGTTATTATATATATATATTACACAGGTTATGAATTAGATACAGGACAAGGAGAGGTGCTCAGAGAAATTTCTAATCCATGTCCTAAAATTAGGAAAAGTTTACATGGTCTTAATTTTCATTATTTTGCTCTTAGGTCTCCACACACTTCCCTAAATAAAATGTTTCACTCCACTACAGGACTATTTCCAGGGCTCTAGGATTCCACTCTGTGCTCCGCATGTGGCCTAAGACCTTGTTCAATGTACACACAGAGAATCCCATTACCCTACACACACCCCAATTCCTTGTCTGCTGCTGTGTGCGTGCCCATATATACATACACACTCCCTGTGTGTTTAAGGCCCTCTTTGATTTAGATAATGTGAAGTTCTACCTTTTCTCTCTCTGGCTAATAATAAACAAGACTTATTTGCTATACGTCTCAACTCCTCAAAATACTGCTCCCCTCCTTCCCTTGCTCCCAGTAGAGGACCTACAGGTAATAAATAGGATTCAGTTTTATCTCCATAGCGACTCTGGCTCCCAGCACTATTTATAGCAGGGCCACGGCCCCTCCCCTGCTTGGTGACCGCTCAATGCTAGCAGCTGCTACTCAGAATCAGCCAAGGACCATAACAATTCACTCTCCTTGAGTCTGGAGACAGCTCTTCCACTGACGGCACTTGCTGATAATTAGGCTATCTTCTCCTCCATCTGTCTTTAGTTTGCATTTTGTCCTACTTCTGGCTTTAAAAAATTTTTTTAATTGAATTTAATTATTTTTAGATTAGTCAAGTGCCATAGTAAGAAGGGCGGGTAAGACTAGAACAAGGAGTTCAACCTGTAACCAAATGTCAACAATCAACTGAGATAACTCACTACCTTCGGACCAGGTATAACTCCGACTTTTCACAGCAATATCTCCTCACAACCAAGTTCCTGAATATGCCATATATTCATTTCTAGCATCACCACTACTTAATGAACCCATCAGTCCTTTGGTTCTCCCACCTGCTACAGAGCCATAAGCATGAAGGTGGAGCATCAACATAGAACTGCAGAAGGTGGAGCACCAACATAAAACTGAGCTCAGCTCCTTCTAAGCAGAATAAGGGAACAATGTGGATGAAATATGGATGACACCAAAATTTCTTCTACAAAGAATTATGCAGTTAATGTCATGGGATTGGGAAAAAAGGAATTACGTAGAAATGTCCACAGTGAGAGCCAAAATAGGTTAAAGTAAAACAGAATTTACAGGACCAGAGCTCTAGGCTAAGCCTTGAAATCTATGTTTACACTGAAAACCAGGAGCCCTTTCCAGCCAAAATTTCAAAGATCAAGACTGAAGTATTTCCTACCCATACAATATTAGGATGGTGCCTCTTTTACCTGACTCCATCTCAGCTCCTTTCCACTGAAAACTATTTGTAAAACCCAAGTCATTCACAGTTCTCCTTTCCTTCCAGAGCTACAAGGACCCTGAGATCTTGTGACTATTCTAGCTACAAGTGGTAGAATAGATTTTTAGCCACAGAGTCATGTCATCAGCAGCCACTGTCTTCAGTTATTCAGATTGCAGAGATAACCAAGATTTTCCTTATTTTCTCCTCTCTCCCCTCCCCACAAAGACTAAAGCCTCTAACACCATCCACAACTCACAGTCTTCATAACCAGCCAGGTTCAGACTCTGCCTCTTGCCTCAACCATATTTACTAACGTGGAGCCCCTGGTTCCTATCTCCTTATATTCCAAAGGCATACCTCTAAGGCATACCTCTACTGAAATCCTACATCACTATCCACTTCATCCAGACGCAGATTCAGAATCCACAAACCTTTAAGTTACCCATGCCTTTTCAACCTACAATGGCCATGCTAACCAGCCCTTTGGGTCTGTTCCTCCCTCGTTTTAGGCAGGATCTCAAAGTAAAACCGCAGGAACCAGAGAGCAGTATTACATCTCTGCTGACGTGAGCACAACAGGAGGCTCTCCTTTCCTCCTTCCTTTCCCCAGGCAGTGACCTTGCAAGCTCATCAGCACAGACTGGTCCAGCATGAGGGAGAACTGGAGCAATGAGGCAAGCAACTGGCAGGCTTGGGGAAGAGGAAAGGAGAGGACAGGAAAAGGAGGAAGAATTTAGAGATGCACGAGGACGGGGAGCGGAGCGCTTGCAGGAAGATTATTACATGGTGTCTCCACTCTCCAACAAGTCAATTTGAAACATTAAATTTTTAAAAAATAATCTTTATTAAAGAACCAAACGCGGTTATCCAAATCATAACCAAAAATGACGCGCGCACAAGCACAGCGCCAAGCGCTGTGCAGACTTGGGCCCGTGGCAGGACAGCTCTGTCCGCCCCCTCACCTGCTGGACAGTTCTCCCCCGCCCCCGCCCCGGCCCGGAACCAGCGCCGCCCGCCCGGCGGGAATCGTGCCAAGCAGCCCGGAGCAGCGCCGAATCCTCCATCCTGCACCCTCTCGGTGTCCCGGAGCGCCCTCACTGGCCCCGCCCCCTTCTCTGACCCCGGCCTCACTCCCTCCACGCCCTTTAACTCACTTAGGGCCTCCTCAGAGACCCTTTCCTCCTAGAGCCCCCGTTTCCCTATAAGAGTCCCTAAAATATCCAAACCCCAGTAGCCCAGGTTCTCCTACCTCCCGAGAGTCGGGGGACCAGCCAGGCCCGGCCTGACGTCCCCCGGTAGGGGAGCGTCAGTCACTCCCGCGCTCGGGGCCGCTCGGAGCGAGCGCCAGTTCCGCGTCCGCACCGGGGGGCGCGTACCACTCGGACGGTGCGGAAACGCTAGGCTGAGGGGGGCCGGGGCCGTACCATTCACTCCTGGGGGAACAGGGCTGCTCCAAGCCCAGCGCTGCAGGGTGCAGTAGACCTCGGGAGAAAGGCGGCTACGCACACACCTATCCGTGTGGAAACGGGAACGATGGGGCACGCTGGGCCAGCCCAGTGCCACGGAGTGCCAAGGGGAGGACCCGAAGGAGTACCTTCTGTTTAGTTTCCTCACACAGATTTTAATCCGACTCGGTAATAGAGCCCATTTCGGCGAAATACCAATTAATCCCAAACGACTTCTCAGGATAAAGTGGCCGTGAGCTTTCTTATCCTCTCTCCACACCTTACCTCCCTCCCCCTGCTCGCGTCTTGGAAGTGCCCGGCCTGCAGGGCTGGAAAGCCGGCTACCCGGGCGGTGGAGCCTACCAATTCTAGGGCAGCGGGGGGCTCCACACCTACACCGGGCGCGCACGCGGGAAGGGGGCGTGAACAGTGCCGCGGTGCCCGCTGGGAAGTGGAGTCCAGTCCTTTTGAGAGACCAAATCCGCCACAGGGCAGCCTGCCGGTGTCATCAGGGGGCTTTTCTTCCTGTCCCATAGGGCCTGGGGGCCGAAACCGGGCCCTGGGTCTTTCAGGTTGTGCCATTTTTTCAAACGTCAACCGGAAAACCTGACGCACTATACATACACACATGTGGTGCATGGCCGAGGCATCCTGAAAATCCAACACTTCCTCCCGCACATAAAGATAACCCGATCCCACCTGGAACACTAAGGGGGAAGGAGGCGGGTGTCTAAGCCTCAGCATTTCATTTACAGCGTGATGGGCTAGTAAAAAGGGGCCTTCCCGCGCCCGCGCCCCCGCCCCCGCTGTTACTTGTGACAAGTTCCCCTCCTATGAGAGTGGAGGCGGATCCTAAAGGACTCAGGCCTCCTCCTCCTCCTCTGCTGTGCCCCACCCCCAGTCTAGAAATTGGTTTCTCTCATTCTGTGTTCGTTTTGGTCTGCTTTCCTGTGCAAACAGCGCCAGACCTATCAGTGAGGCAGCCCCGAGGCATTTATGGCCAAGCCACAGAGGGACAGTGGAGAATTTCTCTTGGGGCCTTAAGGGGAAAACAGGAAGTGGTAGAGGCAGGATGGGCAGGGCAGTGGAGAAGCTTGTGCAAAGTGGCCCCCAGGCTCACGGGTTTGGTGGGGTCAGGACAGTCTTCAAAGGGAGCACAGCGTTAGCACGCTCCTCACTGCCCCGCAGCCACAAAACTCCGAACCCTTTGACTCTCCTTTAATGCCAAGTGAGGATCTCCTTGCCCAGATCCCAGGAATGTTTGCCCTTCTCAGTCAGCTCCATCTCTGGGAGGCAGAAGAAATGGGGGCAGAACAGTCATTCGTTCACATCCCAGATCTCAGAGAGCAGAGGGGGGAGCTTTTTGTCCTGCAGGCGAAGTGCAAACACTTGCTCCGAGTGGACGCTGCTCAGGGTCCGGAGGCTCACCAGTTTCATTAGCATCCGGGGGAACATCAGTTGGTCCTGGGGAAAGGAGAAGGACAAGTGCAGCCTTTGCCTCTCCCCAGGGAAGGACATGGTAGGGAAGTTGTGGGAAGGATGGAGAATCTCATCTATGCATGATGTAGTCAGAGAGGGATTTTTGAAGGGAAAGTGAGTGTGTCAGGGAATGGGCCTGTTGGAAGAGGAGTGTGGGCACCATGGGGAGACTCACATGAGGGTGGTGGATGGAGACGTAAGCATGCAAGGCCTCCACGTATGTGTGTTGTAGCCTTTCTACCTGGAGCTGGTCCTGCACGTTGGGCCGGTCTGTAGGTCACCAGTGAAGAGTTGAGGAGCAGGTCTTGCCAGGGTCTTAGTTCCATACCCCAAATCACAACCAAGAAAGAGGGACATGCCCCACCCAACCACTCCTATCCCAAAATAACACAGCAAGAGCCCTCCCACCCTGTAGTGCAAGTCCTTGCTTGCTTTCCTCTTGCCCCTCCTCCACACCTGCAGAGAAGATGCTGATGGCAATGAGCAAAGCAAACTCAGCGTCATTGAGTTGCAGCTCATTCATGGCTCTGGAAAACTCAAAGATGGGGTTGATGAATTCCACCTGTAGCCCTGGGGAGGAAGAAGGAGGTCTGAGGCATGTGGCAGGAACAGCAGAAACTTCCTTTCCTCATCCAACTCCTCAACTTAGGGAACTACAAGAAACTTAATAAGAACCTTCAGGACTCTGCCATGTAACCTTGGCAAGAATGAGGATAGTATCTGAATCTATTCATAAGAGTGTTGTGACGGTTCCGTGATAAAGCATGCAGAACACTTGGCGTGTAGACCGTGCTAAATAATAAAATAAATCTGTTGTTCTTTTTCTTTCTTTTTTTTTTTTGGAGACAGGGTCTCACTCTGTCACCCAGGCTGCAGTGCAGTGGCACAGTCATAGCTCACTGCAGCCTCAAACTCCTGGGCTCCAGCAATCCTCCCAAAGCAGCATCCCAAGACCTAGGACTACAGGTGCATATCACCACACCATGTCCAGTTAAATTTTAGGTTTTTCGTAAAGATGGGGTCTTACCATGTTACCTAGGATGGTCTTGAAATCCTGACCTCAAATTATCCTCCCACCTTTGCCTCCCAAAGTGCTGGGATTACAGGCAGCAGCCACTGCACCTAGCCAATTTTATTAGAATTCTTGAGGCACATTTCTAGCATAAAGGCAATTCTTATTTTTGTTTATAAAGAAGACTTTCATTGGCAATTGGCCTTACTTATTTGAATATTAGCATACCTTTCACGTATGACATCCTAGAGGGAATATAGGGAATACAGCACTATGCTTGAGGATATGAACTTTGCCACCAGTCTGCCCGAGTTTGAGTCCTGGCTCTATCATTTACTAGGCTTTGTGACACTGAGTAAGATATTTAACCACTCTGGGCCTTGGTTTTCCCAGCTATAAAATAGAGATAATAGTAGTACCTACTTCATAAAGTCCTTAGAATAATATATAGCATACATGGTAATTACCACATTAAATAAATAATAAAACATTGTTTTATGAAACCAGTCTTCTTAAGGTCAAACCATTACCTAGAGTCATGACACCCAGAGAGAACTTCTCCCATACATGTTGTCAAACTGTCTGCACCCGACATGTTCCCTAGGCTTTGTCAGATTTCTTTCAGCAGCCATTCGCTATACTTTTCCATTTGAGGCTTCTTGATTAGTCACTTCCTGTACTTTCACCCTGATGTTTATCAAGAGTTGTGTTTTGGTCCATTTAACAGGCAAGTCCTATTTTATAAAGTATTTCTTGGCGAGGTTTTGAGCCTTCAAGTGTACCAAACAGCCCCTTTATACAGAGGTACAGAGGACATTCTGGAATTGGGTAATGCCCCTGGAGGGTCTGCTAATGCTTACTGAATGAATGCCTCAAACATGCTTGGTCCGTGTCATTAGTCAGGCATCACATGCAGCAAAAGGTAGTGAATGTAGAGGGGGAAGAAGACCTCACAGAATAGAGCCCCTGTCCCTTCTCCTCAAGACCTCACTGATGAAAAGAGAAAGACAAACATGACGACATCAAAACTGCTTATGTAAATAAATCTATAAATAGGTACAGATTCAGACAGCACAAGTTCATGTGTGCTGAAGGAACACAGAGACCTTAGAACTGGGAAGGGTTCAGAAAGGAAGATGTTCCAAAGAAAAAGGAGGCCATGGTTGAGAAGGTCTGGGATAACAATTTAGGGGAAGGGTATGTTGGTAGAGAAGTGGGCCTGGGCTTTTTTTTTTTTTTTTTTTTGAGACAAAGTATCACTCGCTCACCCTGGGTAGAGTGCCAGGGCATCATAGCTCACCGCAACCTCAGTCTCTTGGGCTCAAGCGTTCCTCTTGCCCCCCTCCCAAGTAGCTGGGACTACAGGGACCTACCATGACACCTGGCTATTTTTAGAGATGGAGCCTTGTTCTTGCTCAGGCTGGTCTTAAGCTCCTAAGCAATCCACCACCATAGGCTCCCAGAGTGCTAGGATTAGAGGTGTGAGCTACTGTGCCTGGCCTGGGGCTAAGCTTTAAACCTGGATACAGTCATCAGATTGCCCTGATTAGGTGCCTATATATGCAGGCAGCACCCTAGGCATTACAGAAGGCAAGAGGTACAAACAGAGCCTTGTCATGTCCTGTGTTAAGAGAGGCTTTTCTAGAAAGCTCACTGAGTGGCCTGTGTTGGGATAAGAGATACATGAGCTGGCCTGAAACCGGGGAAGGCTTTATGGACTCTGGCCTGGAAACAGATCTACCATCCCTGAGAATGGAGGCACAGCATCAACCATATTTTACAGACCCATTCAGCTGTCAAGCCACAAGGTCTCCTATGCAGGCTCAGTTCCAGTTACTTCCAAACTCTCAGCCTCCCATCTTTTCCCAGCCCTGCTCCTGGAACACAAACATTACCAACAACCAAATATGAGGGGGCCGTGTGCTAAGCCCCCATGCAAGCATCAGATAAAGAGCAGCAATGTGAACTATTCTTGGAGCAGATACTCCTGATACAGGATGAGGATAGATGCATTCACTCTTAGCTTACAACTGCCCCTCTCATTTGCCATGTTTCAGCTCCAGTTTGCAAGTTCATTAGAAAGAGCAATTGAAATAGAGTAAGGAAAATCAGCCTCCAAGATCCCTAAAGAGCACGTCGGAGAAGAATTTGTTCACTTTTTGACTACTAAAAAGCTTTTGCAGTGGTTTAAAAAATTTCTTTTTCTAGCTGTAAAATCTTTTAAGCAAAATGTTATGCAGAAGCATAATATATAATGCAGATTTAAATGAAGCTTCTTGTTTGGCTAAAGTAAGGATGAAGGACAATTCCTATGCTTCCTTGTTTCTCCTCCAAAGTGACACTTCCAGAAACCCCTCAGATTCCTTGGAAACAGTGTGAAAACCACTGGCCCAAAGCAACACAGGACAAAGGTCCATCAGCATTCTAATTTTCTGTCTTCAAAAAACAAGAAGAGGTGCGGCACCTGTGGCTCAGTGAGTAGGGCACCGGCCCCATATACCAAGGGTGGTGGGTTCAAACCTGGCCCCAGCCAAACTGCAACAAAAAAATAGCTGAGCCTTGTGGCAGGTGCCTGTAGTCCCAGCTATTCAGGAGGCTGAGGCAAGAGAATCGCCTAAACCCAAGAGTTGGAGGTTCCTGTGAGCTGTGACACCACGGCACTCTACCAAGGGGGACAAAGTAAGACTCTGTCTCTAAAAAAAAAAAGAACAAAACAAGAAGAGGCTCGGTGCCTGCAGCACAGTGGTTACAGTGCCAGCCACATACACCCAGGCTTCCAGGTTTGAACCCAACCCAGGCCAGCTAAAACAACAACTGCAACAACAAAAAATTAGCCGGGCATTGTGACAGACACCTGTAGTCCCAGCTACTTGGGAGGCTAAGGCAAGAGAATCGCTTAAGCCCAAGAGTTTGAGGTTGCTGTGAGCTGTGATATCATCGCACTCTACTGAGGGTGATGCTCTGTCTCAAAAAAAAAAAAAAAAAATAAATAACAAGAGGAGCCTTCTTTTTCTAGCCACCTAAAACTTGGATCTGTGGCTCTGTAGTCACTATAGGCCCATGACCAGAATCACTTGACCATCCAACCCAATCCCTTTGTGATCTCAGTTCCCACCTGCTTTGGCAAAGTCTTCCCTGTTATAACTGAAATCCTTGAGGAAGGTGATACTCTCACTCCCAGGGTTGTACCTCCGAGATGTCTCCAGAAGCATCACCTGCATACAAGTAGCAGATCTCAAACACAACCTAGGAGGGCTGGTCTCACTACATAGCCCCTTTGAGGGAAGATCGATTCTCTTCATCCCCACTTCCCAGTGGATTTGGTTCTCCCAGTGGGATGTCTGGAGGCCCCTCCCACAGATAACCGCAATCTGGTTCTCCCTTTATCCCTTGCCCTTTTCTAGCCACCTCAATTGCAGAGGTCTTCAGCAGGGCAATCTGGTCCTCCCGGCTGAGCTGCAGGAAGCCAGGCAGCTGTTTGGCAAAGTCAACGATCTCCTGTACAGAGATGATGGCCAGCTCCGTGAAGTGGGCAAAACGCTGCTGACGGGCCTCCCGGCTCTGGGGATCTGGTGCCATGGGCCAAGGCTACCCAGGAAGGCAAGGAGGGAAAAGGCAAACCACTTTGAGTCAGACGTCAAGAAGCCCACTGGTGCTCTGGGTGCAGCCACCTCTTCCCAGATCTGTCAAGTACCGTAACTCGAAGCTGGTCAGAAAATGAGCGCCTGTTACACTGTTGTTGGGCAGCAACCAGCTTCTCTATCATGTCCAATTGCTCTGGGCTGAGCTGCGGCAGGACCTGGGGAGGCGAGGAAGCCCTCAGGGGCAGGGATGTGGCCTGAGTCAGTTCCTCCTCTTGCCGCTTCAGTTTCTTTAGGCGGATCTGTTCTTCTGATAAGACACCTAAGGACAGGGACAGGTGTAAGGAAGGAAGAAGAAGGGAACAGGAAGCAAGGATGGGGCATAGAGGGGTGGTCTGGGGCTCCAGAAAAGCAGAGAATGCTGGATAAAGGCAAAGAAAAGATCTTTTTTTTCTTAGAGACAGAGTCACACTCTGTTACTCAGGCTGGGGAGCAGTGGCACAATGATAGCTCACTGCAGCCTCCAACTCCTGGCCTCAGGAGATCCTCTCTACCCCCCAGGCTCAGGCACCCGATGCCCTCACACCCTGACCCACCTCTTTCAATCAGTCTCTCCCTCCTCTCCAGTCCTGGACACTCACACTCCTCCCGCATGCCAGCCTGGCGGCATTTGCGAAGCCGACACTCCTGGCACTTTCGGCGCATGTAGGTGTCCATGGGGCAGTGGCCACCGCTGTGGCAGATGTAGCGTGCTCCCTTGATGACACTGCGGCGGAAGAAGCCCTTGCAACCCTCACAGCTCAACACGTTGTAATGAAAGCCGGAGGCCTTGTCCCCACACACACTGCACAGCTCATTCCCCAGCATTTTAGGCGCTGGCCCCTTTTTTCGCTTTTGTGGACGGAGCTCTGGAAACAGGGAAGGGCCTTAATGTTCTCCCCCAAGGAAAAAGTTTACTGTTCTCCCCCACCCAGCCACTGCCCTGCATTCCCTTCATGATACAGTCTAGTCTCTCTATTATAAACCCTCATTCACCAACTGCAATTATGCCCTGCGTACTGTATGATCCCTTTATATGGACTGATCCTTATAACAACCATATTACAATTTCCATTTTACAAATAAGGAAATTGAGGCTTAGAAAGGTGTAAGGTAGAGACAAAATTCACACTCAGATCACTCAAGCCTAATTAACTCCAAACCCTTTGGACTTCACCATGATATTATAAGGAACCCCTCCCAGATCTGCGGAGCTCCTACCTCCTCCAAATCCAGAAGCTCCTCACCTGTGGATTCTGAAGAGGACTCTGCCCTGGGGAGCAGAGTTTTGGGTTCTGCTGCCTCCAGCCCCATCCCAACAGATTGGGGCATCCTGGCTTCCCCTCTGAGGATGCAGTCGCTGCTCACATCTTGTGCATCTGGCTCCCACAGCTCCACTACAGAGTCTGAGACCCGAAAGAAGAGCACAAAGGGGTCTCAGGCTCCATCTCAGACCTGTTTCCACAGCATCCTAGCTGGGGAACTGCAAACTCAGCCCCACCCTTAGAGGGCAGCAAAGCCTCAGCTCAGGCTTTGAGAGCCCAGGGTTTGTGTGGGCTCTAGGACTAGTCACTTACAGTCCCTTGTATCTCAAGACCTGAAATGAAAATGTTAACCTCTGTCTCCTTGGGGGACTTGCATGCATCCATTTCTGATCAGACAGAACTCTTTAAAGCCTGACCTGGGTAAGCACCAGGCATGCCAAGTCTCCCCAGCAGCAAGCCCAGATTGGCGAGGATTGGGTGGGTACCTGCACAAGCCAGCACCAGAACCAGGACAGAGGTGATCTGGGCAGGAGGCAGGCAAGGCTAAGAATGAGCTCTGTACTGCTCTCTGTAGGAGAGCAGAATGCAGGTAATAAGGGAGGTAAGGGAGGAGAGGAGCCCAAGATCTGGGCTCAGGGGAGAAGGCTGGAATGGAGACACTTACCAGGAGAAACATCAGGCACCGGGGCCTCCAGCCACAAGGACATCTCTTCCTGGAGTCCTGGACATTACCAAGGCACTGTCCTGCAGGAATGACCCAGGTCTCTTCTGGAATTGGGCTCCTTCCTGGCCTCAGCTCCCTTTTCCTCCTGATCCTGTCTTTTATTCATATTAATAACATCAGTCAACTTACTTGCCATACACTATTAGTCTATACTAAGACTCTATATGCTTTCCCCATCACTATGAAATCAAGACTATTTTTTCTGTGAGATAGGGGTCTTGCTATGTTGCCCAGGCTGGAGCTGAGTGCAGTGGCTATTCACAGGCACACTCACATACTCTTATAGCCTTTAACTTCTGAGCTCAAGCAATCTTCCTATTATCAGCCTAGAAGCAGCTGGGACTACCAGCAAGTGATACCATGCTCGGTTCAGGACTATTCTTAAACCCATTTTAGAGATGAGCAAACGGAGGTTCAAAGAGGTTAACTAAATTGCCTATAGTTACACAGTTAGGCAGTGGCAGAGCCAAGACTCCAAGCCTGGTCACCCTGATTCTAGAGTCTGAGCTCCCAGACACCATGCTTGCCTTTCTCCCCAAATTCCCCCTCTAGGCCACAGGAAATGTTTGGGTACATCTGCCTTCTTTCTGTTGAGGCCGCTTCCCTCACTCTAGCAACGACAGCCAAATTGGGCAAGATCAAGAGATAGAATTGAGGCTCCCTCCACCCACTGAAACATGCTGCTTATTAGAGAAACTCACTCCTTCCACTTTCCAAGGTCCCAGCAGAAACTTCTTGCCTCTAAAAGTCTTCCCACTTCATATACAGGACCTTCTCCCCCAGAACCCCTCATGAGTTATTCTGGGATCTAAATAGACCCCCATCCCTGTTCTGGGCTTCCATTGCTATCACCCACCCACCCCTACTTCTTACTGGAGACCCCTTTCAAAGATCCTTCCACCCCAACTCAGACACACAGAAACCAGGCTGCTGCTAAGAAGCAGACCCACCGAATCCCCAGGCCACCAGACTTCCTGGCTGGGCAGTCTCTGGAGCCCCCTTGCTGGAGAACAGAATGGTGCAGTCCCTTGTCCAGAAGTCTAAGCGCAGTGAGGTGGAGCTGAGCACAAGAGGGACCTGGAGCCCCAGGGAAGTAGCAGTGTAGGGAAAGGCTGAGGGGAGGGACTGCCAAGGGGTCGGGCCACCTCTCCTTCCTGCCTGGCGACCCGGAGCTGGAGCCGACTGGAGCCCTCGGCCTCCTCAGCCCCCGCCCACAGGGCAGCTTCCCCACCAAGCTGACTCCTCCCCAGCCAGCCACCCCCTCAGCCCAGCACCACCCCTACCCTCTACCCCCAACTAAGACAGTCACAGTTCCTTGCAGACCGGCACAATTCCCAGTCTCCCCACTTCCTCTCCTCACCCCAGCGGCTCTTAGCTATTCTTACAGAAGGACTGCCTCCTAGGCACCCCTACAACAATCCCAGCAGCCTCCAGAGTCAGTTTTCCCTCCCCTCCATGGACACCTCGCAGAGCAAAGGTCCCAGCACAGCCCGGAATTGCAACACCAAGCCCCAGCCTGCTTTCCCAGCCTCCCTCCTCCTCCAGTGCCTCTGGGAAGGGGCCAAGAAGCTCTCCCCACTAGCTCTAAACCTGAGCCAAGCTGGTGGAACTCCAGAGGTGGAAAGAGGCAGGTGCTGGGCCTTGCAGGGAATCTATGTATGTGGGTGTCCTGCAGGGGCCATAGAGAGATGAGGCTGGGAGACATGGGCTGGTAGGAAGTCAGCTGTGAACAATGGCAGGCCTGGGATAGGGGTGGGGTGGCAGGTGGCCAGCAGCCCAGGTGCCATCCCAGAATGGACCTGGGAAGGTATGCAGGTTGCCTCATCTGGGGACAGTCCCATCTGAAGTAATGGCAGCCTCTATCCAGCATCTACAGAGATTATAGCCAGTCTTCCTGCCCTGCTATCTGGGACCATGAATTCTATCCCTGAAGGCAGACACCATGTTTTATTGATTTTATGTCCCAAATAACCCTGGGAACAGGGGCTGGCATAGAGGAGGTAGCAGAGTAGGTCTTGGATTCCTGTTTATTAAATGAGTAAATAAGAAAAATCAGATCCTCTTCCATACTATACTTGCTAGTTGTAGTCAATTTCAACTTAGCATGGTGAATTAGTGTTTGAACTCAGGGCCCAGAATTTGTGCTCAGTTCCTGGCTCTGCCTCTTATTACCTGTGTGATTTTTTTTTTTTTTTTTTGAGACAGACCCTCAAGCTGTTGCCCTGGGTGGAGTGCTATGGCATCACAGCTCACAGCAACCTCCAACTCCTGGGCTCAAATGGTTCTCCTGCCTCCACCTCCAAAGTAGCTGAGACTACAGGCGCCTGCCACAATGCCTGGCTATTTTTTGGTTGCAGCCGTCATTGGTGTTTGGCGGGCCTGGGCTGGATTCCAACCTGCCAGCTCAGGTGTATATGGCTGGCGCCTTAGCCGCTTGAGCCACAGGCACCTAGCCTACCTATGTGATTTTGATTGAGCAAGTTACTTGATGACTCTAAACCTTTGTTTCCCTATCTTTAACATAGGGATAGTGATTAAGTTTTGTCACATAAGGTTGTGAGAATGAAGTAATAGATCACAGAACAGTGTATGGAACACAGTATTCAAGAAATGCAGCAGTTATCTCCACTTACTTCAGCTGTGAGTTTTCCCATCACCTCGAATCCATACATTAACCTTGTGCTTGTTTCCATATATGGTATAAACACCTATCTTTTCTGGTTCTCAGAGCAGACACAAGATGGAGGGAGAGTAAGTAACCAGAGCCCCATTTGACAGAGAGCAATGAAGCTCATGTGAGGGCCTCTTCCAAGATTACACAGTTAGTGGACAAGCTGGGATCAAATTCCAAATGTCCTCACTCTAGTCTGTGCTTTTTGAGCTGTCTCAGAGTGCAGGGCAATCGTGTTTTGTTGCCTCATGGGTCTGACGGGCCAGTGAAGGGCTGAGATGAAAGAAGCCAGGGCTGGTGGGCTGCAATGAAGAGGCTGAGAGCTCTGCAGATGCTGAAGTCCAGATGTAGGCGGCAAGGAGCTAAGGTTACTGCTGGTCGCTCACCCCCTGCCCCATTCCCAATTTCCTGCTCATGGGCTCTTCCTGTTTTGCTGTTAACTCCAGTTCCCATGGGCCCCACATTAAAGCATAGAACAGGGGCCAGGGCAGGCAGCCAGGGGGACTGAGACAGAGATGAACAGGGCACCAGGGAGAGAACAGAGGAAAGAGGGAAAGAGTGGACATGGGGCCTGGGGTGGGACAGAAGCAACAGGATGAGAAAGGACAGGGAAAGGTGAAGCAGGGGAGGAAGCAGAGAGTGAGGAAGGGAACAGGCAGGGGCTGGGGAGCAGATTTGAGAAGACAGCAGACTGGGTGGTGTTGCAAAATCTGCCCATGTATTAATTTTCACATTTAAGAAAAACCCCTCTGACACTCTCATCTCAAACTTCTGCCTCCAGCTTTTGCTCTTGTTCCCCCTCATCACAAGGCCATCCCCTTACTAAGCCCCCACCCTGGTCTGAGCATCTCTGAGTCACGAGCACATGGCTCTTCATTCCTTGTGTTCCTTCTCTGATTTTCGCAAGGCCTCAGCTGGTCTGAGAAAGTAAAAATGGGGGACTCCAGAACTACTAGAACTGTTCTGTCCCAATACCCACATAACTAGTCCAGATTCCTCTTTCAGCCCTCACCCCATCTTCTGAAGCTCCTGAATGGCAGCATGGTCAGAAATGTCCCTGAGACACCTGGTTTCAGGGAACTTGAGGTATAACACTGGTCTGAAGCCTGGTGATCTATCTTCTGGGAGCTAGGAAAAGCCTCCCTCATCTACTTCTGGTCCTCAACTCCCTCTCCTGACACCCTAGTCTCCCCATAGGTGGCTTCTCAGGACATAGGACCACACACAAGCCCCGCATGGAACCCTCTAACCCAGGCTGAAGCCAACTGCTGAAAAAAGAGGTCAGGGCACCAACTCCCCCAAGCCAGGGAGTCAGTCTCAGCCTGTCTCACGTAGAGGAGGCTGCATTACCAGTACTGCACTACCAGAGCTACTCCATCAGGTTACAGGGAATTCAGGAGCACCTTGATCCTCACCCCATGAAGAGGGAATGGGAAAAGCAAACAGGAGAAGTCCAAAACCTGGTATTGGCCTTCCAGGTTGGTATTTCCACAGCATTTCCAGAGACCAACTATTAAGCCAGGACAAGCAGTTGGAAACACATGTACCACTTCAACAGTGCCATCTCCATGGCACAGTCCTATCAGCCCACAGGAAGTGTTAGATCCAAAGGCTCCTAGTCCTCTGGGCCTCCCCTGTGTCTCCTTGGCTCCTACAGTAGGCAGCGTCCTTAGAAACACACTCGAGGCTTTACCAAGTCACATTTCTAACTCCCAGAACTTCCAGAGGCTGTTTCTTGCAAAGCAAACCCTGAAGCAGAAATAGGAGCATTTACCTATTTACCAAAGGTGCTCCAGGCTGGGTGGTGTTACAGATATAAGGCAGGATCTACAGGGACAGACTAGGGCAACTGCGTCTTACTCCCTCCTTTATCATTCTGGAAGGGTGGAAAGTGTGAGGATCATCTTGCAGACCATTGCATATCTCCTCAAGTAACTTCTGCCCAACCTCCCAATCACAGATAGGGAACAATCCTGGAGTTCCTGCTTCCAAGACTTAGGAGTTCAAACATAATATAGAAGACAGAAGGAGAGAAGAAAGGAACGTTTATTTAGGCCCTACTCCATACATTTATCTTTACTTGTATTATTTCATTTATCCTCACAATAAGCCATAGGAGATAGTTATTAGCAAGGAGCAAATGTCAAATCTGAATATAGGTAGAGCTGATTCAAAAGCTCTAACTAAAAGAAAAAAAAGGAAGAAGGAAAAATCACACAAAAAAACACCTCACTTCATTACACAAAACTGCTTCCTCAGATGGGAAAAATGGTTAGTTCAGGATTTAGGTTTGTTTTGCTAACACAGGATAGAGTAGTGGCTCCCAAACTGGCCTAACCTTAAGAGACTCTGACTTATATGATCTGGGGTAGGCCCATGTGTCCATCTATCTAACCATATATGTCTTTTTATTTTTATTTTTTTGGCATCAAAGTAGTTAGGAACTAAGGTGTGAGAACTACAGAATCTTCTGGTAGAAAATATGCAGAAGTTGGGGAAGGGAGGGTCAAAAAACTAGAACAGAGCTCTAGGCCTTACCATCTACTCGTGATGTGTAATCCCCCCCTTTTCTAGATTTGCTTATTATAAAAATTGAAATAATAAGCCAGGCATGGTAGTTCACACCTGTAATTCCAGCACTTTGGAAGGCCAAGGCAAGAGGATCACTTGAGGCCACAAATTTGAGACTAGTCTAGGCAATAGTGAGACCCTGTCTCTATAAAAAATAAAACAATTAGCTGGGTGTTGTGACGGACAGCTACAGTCCCAGCAACTTGTGAGGCTGAGGCAAGAGGATAACTTGAGCTTAGCAGCTTGAAGTTGCAAGTAAGCTATAATGACACCATTGTACTCCACTGCACTCTGGCCCAGGAAACAGCAAGACCCTGCCTCAAAAAAATAAAATAAAATAATAAATTAATTAAAATAATATTAAAATAGTATCTGCTTCATCAATCCCTCTTACATGGGATACTTGCAGGCACAAAAGATACAAACATACTTGAACAAGTGTGGGAAGAAAAGCAAAAAATGAATTTGAAGGATTTTACTTGCTAAAATTGGGTAAGCCAAAGATTTCTAACCTGAAAGCAAAATTGTCTAAGACTACTTTGTAAGGAGAGTAAGTGGCATATTAAAGCAAAACACTAAAAACAAAAATAGGCTGGGGGCAGTGGCTCACACCTGTAATACTAGCACTCTGGGAGGCTGAGGAGACAGATTACCTGAGCTCACGGGTTCAAGACCAGCCTAAGCTAGACAAGCAAACAAACAAACAAACTGGCTCGGCACCTGTTAGCTCAGCAGCTAGGGCACTGGCTACATACACAGGAGCTGGTGGGTTCAAACCCAGCCCGGGCCTGCTGAACAACAATGACATCTACATCTAAAAAATAGCCGAGGGGGGGGGAGGAGCGGTGCCTGTGGCTCAAAGGAGTAGGGCGTAGGCCCCATATATCAGAGGTGGTGGGTTCAAACCCAGCCCCTACCAAAAACTGCAAAAAAATAAAAATAAAAACAAAAAATAGCCAGGTGTTGTGGCGGGCGCCTGTAGTCCCAGTTCCTTGGGAGGGTGAGGCAAGAGAATAACTTGGGCCAAAGAGTTTGAGGTTGCTGTGAGATGTGACGCCATAGCATTCTACCAAGGGCAACTAGTGAGACTCTTGTCTCAAAAATAAATAAAATAAAAAAAAATATAGAAGCTGAGGCAAGAGAATCGATTAAGCCCAAAGTTTGAGGTTGCTGTGAGCTGTGACGCCATAGTACTCTACTGAGGGTGACATGGTTGAGACTCTGTCTCAAAAAAAAAAAAAAAAACAAAAAAAAAACCAGCCAGGTGCTGTGGCTGGCGCCTATAGTCCCAGCTACTTGACAGGATGAGGCAAGAGAATCTTGAGCCCAGGAGTTTGAGATTGCTGTGAGCTGTAACACCACAGCACTCTAACAAGGGCGACAGTGTGAGACTGGCTCAAAAAATAAATAAATAACCACTAATATGGGTGGTGCCTGTGGCTCAGTGTGTAGGGAGCCAGCCCATATACCAAGGGTGGTGGGTTCGAACGTGGCCCCAGCCAAACTGCAACAAAAAAATAGCAGGGCATTGGGCAGCACCTGTCGCTCAAAGGAGTAGGGTGCCAGCCCCATATACCAGAGGTGGCAGGTTCAAACCCAGCCCTGACCCCCCCCCCAAAAAAAAAAAAAAAAGATAGCAGAGCATTGTGGTGGGCGCCTGTAATCCCAGCTATTTGGGAGGCTAAGGCAAGAGAATCACCTAAGCCCAAGAGCTGGAGGTTGCTGTGAGCTGTGATGCCACAGCACTCTACCGAGGGTGATAAAGTGAGACTCTGTCTCAAAAAAAAATAATAATAATAAATAATAAAAAATAAACACTAATACACAGTTATTTTGCCATCTAGCCATGCTCCATTCAGTTCTACTAAGATGCAAAGTCCTGTGATGGAAATTTCTTTCGTAAAGGTATTCTGTGGTCACCAACTATAATTCAGTAATGCAGTTTAAGTAGCCTACAAGAATCATTATATATATTATAAATATTATTTAACTGGGAAGCACAAAACTTGGGTTTTAATCCATTCTCCTAAACTATGTGAGCTTGGTCAAGTCACTTCCTCTTTCTAGAAGTTTTGTGTAGTTTTCTAATCTGTAAGTAAGAGGACTAAGTTAGATCAGGGATTCAGAGATGCTGATTTATGAAACCTATAAATGGTGTTTGTGAACTTCTTGGGATTATACCTGTGTGTGTAGACATCTTTCTAGAGGAGAGGAGGCAGTATTTTCATCTGATTCATAAAGGGGCTTGTGACTAAGGTTAAGAACGCTACTGGACACTGTGATTCATGCCTGTAATATTAGTGATCTAGTCTAAGATTGGAGGAACACTTGCGCCCAGGAGAATAACTTGGGCCAAAGAGTATGAGGTTGCTGTGAGCTGTGAGCTATAGTGGGCTATAATCATGCCACTAAACTTCAGGCTGAATAATAGAACAAGATCCCCATCTCTGTCTTTTTTTTGAGACAAGAGTCTCACTATGTGGCCATAGAGTGCTGTGGTGTCACAGCTCACAGCAACCTCCAACTCTTGGGTTCAAGTGATTCTCTTGCCTCAGCCTCCCAAGTAGCTGGGACTATAGGCACCTGCCACAACACCCGGCTATTTTTTGGTTGCAGTTGTCCCTGTTGTTTAGACAGGCCCTGGCTGGATTCAAACCTCCCAGCTTTGGTGTATGTGGCTGGCGCCCTAGCCGCTGAGCTACAGGTGCCAAGCCTAGTTCCCCATCTCTTAAAAAAAAAGAAAAAAAAAAAAAAAGGAATTATTTTAACTATTTGGCTACCCAGCCTTCAGTTCTTATTCTGTTCACTCCTTGCTCTCCTCCATGACAACTCTGGAAGCAGTTTAGATCCTGAGGTACATATAATTAATGAATCTGGAGTCCTAGGGGAAAATCAAGACAGTTGTGGTCAATTCTGTTTCCCCAAGATCTGAGGTGATTTGCTTCTAGTGGGCAGATATGAATCTAAGCATCCACAGAGCCTATGATATAACCTTCTGCAACTGTGTGTAACTCCAAGCTCAGAGTTACAAAGTCCTAAGGCCAAACTGGCTGCATCTAAATCTTAATAGATAATGCCAAAGGGGCTTCTGATTCTGCGAAACTCTACTTACTCCTACTTCATAATAGAATTGCCCCCTTGCCCCAAAATATCTCCCCTCTGGTCTGAAACTCCTTCCCTGCAGATTCAATGGGTTTGTAAAGTCTGAACATCCTGTGCAACCCAACTCCTTTGGGAAGAGGCATGACTCTCCTGAACTAAACCTTGGAAGGGGATAGGAGGGAGAACAGGGAAAGGACTGGAAGGGGAAGCTCTGTTTAGTGCATGAAAAGTAGGCTAGACTGGAAGCAACCTCAAGGACACAGGGAGTCCAAAGGGCTGTTTACATGCTGTGCCCTGCACCCGCAAACAAGACCTATTGCAGGGAACAGGAACAGGGCTAGGGCTCAAACTCCACCAAAAGGCAGGCGTGTAGAGAGGAGCGCCCATTTCCCATCCCTCGCGGGTATTGTGCATCCACCTTGGCTTGGTCACGCCTGGCAGCACCCCGGCCCAAGGCGGCGCTCGCTCTCCCCGCTATGGTCCAGCCCAGTGCAAGCGCCGCCTTAGTACAGGGTCTTCCCGGGCCAACGCAATCCCGAACTCATGGTCCTCTTTACCAAATTGAGGTCTTCAAAGCCCTGTCTGCCGCGCGAAGTCGCGCTATATTCCCATGCTCCTCTGCCGCGGCCAGATCGCGAACCTCCTACATTAATTCTCTCACAGATAATTGCTTTCTTCTACAACCTCAGCCCATCCCTAAGCAAGATGGCGGCGAGAGCATTTCCGGCGTGTGTCTTACCGCTGAGTCCGGGTGGCTGCGGCAGGTAGCACCGAACGGGTTCCATCCTTTTGCTGCATAGACAACGGCGATGGCGGGCAGACGGTCCAGCTGCAGCCGGGCGGGATTTCTCCAGCTCCTTCTTGGCGTGAACCTTATGGTGATGCCACCCACCCAGGCCCGGAGTCTGCGCTTTGTAACCTTGGTAAGGGGAGACGGGGTTACCAAGGAGTTTGCTGGAGCTAGAAGTGTAAAGGCCTGCTGGTGGGTGTCCAAGGTCTGGAGGAGGAGCTAGCAGAGAAGCGGACTGGCCTTGGAGTTGGGGGGCTAGGTTCACTACTGATCTGGAACTCTGGATTTTTTGGGAGCAGTGTCCAAATAAGTCTTCTATATCAGGGGGTAAGTTGGAGTGAGTCTGAAGTTGAATGGTTAAGAGACTCATCCCTAAAGAAGCGGTGGGTGATCTTTTTCTCCCGATTTTCCCCATTGCATACATATATTGCTTTCATGTCTCTTTTCCCTTCCTTCCTGTACCTTTGGTCTCCAGTGGCATTGCTTAGCCAAGTTAGAATCTCACGAGCTTGGAAGTAGTTACTGACTTCTGAACTGGGGTCTTTTGCAGTGAGTAGGCTTCCTTCCCTAACATGGGACAAAAGGTAGGCGCTGTGTCTTCCTCAAGGAGACCCTTCTGAGGTATAGACAAACCATTTTCTTTCTTCAGCTGTATCGACATGGAGATCGTTCACCAGTGAAGACATATCCCAAGGATCCCTATCAGGAAGAAGACTGGCCCCAGGGGTTTGGTCAGCTAACGAAGGTGGGTCAGAAGCCAGTCTTCCCTCCATGTGAACTATAAAATAGGTGCCCTCTAGAGCAGGCTAGAGAACTTGGGCTCCACTAAGCTGCTATTTCCCACATGGGTGCTGATTTTCATCAGATTTCATAACCTTACTCTGTGCCAGGATAGTGCCATGCACAAGTGGCCACTTAATAAAAGAGTGACTTCTAGGATCAGGTTAACCCACTCCCACACCAGCCATGGATAAACCTGGAAAGCAACAGTGCCTAAACCCCATGAGGCATGTGAGTCATTTCTTCTCTCCAGACCTTATTAACCCTTGGGTGTGCCCACAGGAGGGGATGCTACAGCACTGGGAGCTGGGCCAGGCTCTGCGACAGCGCTACCGTGGCTTTCTAAACACCTCTTACCACCGGCAAGAGGTAAGGCTGGCAGCTTAAGAGATAACGGTAATGGGGTGTGCTGTCCTCATCTTCTGTCTTCAGGGAGACTAAGGGTGGGGCTGAGGCCTTTGGCCTCCCTCCTGCATTTCTGGTTACACCTACAGGACAAGACATTTAAGAGCTGTCGAACATTGCCTGGAAGCTGAGTTGCCCCTGCTTGGCTGGGAAGAGGCAAAACTGATCAAGCATCCAAACTCAGACTTAAGGAAGTGGTTTATACTTTTTGAAATAACAGGCTTTCCATTCGAGACATTTACTGAGTACTTATTAAGGGCCAAACACTGTTTTAGCACTTTGTACCACCCAGAAGTGATCTCTTTCATCACAGAGCTTAGAATGTAGTGAGGATGTCAGATGATTAAACCAAACAGGGCCCAGGTAAAGGGTAGCAAGGAATACAATATGTAAATAGGGCACATCAGGGAAGACTGGCAAGTGTACTGGCTCCTTGAAGTCCTCTCTGCACCTCAGGGATGGGGATAGCTGTTCCTCTGGTTACCACTCTCACCCACAACTGTCTCAGGAGTCCCTAGATGTTATTGTTCCCTTGAGGCCCATCTCTGTCATGAACTTGTCCTTTCCCACTTTCCTCCTCCCTTTCCACAAGTGACTATCTCTGCTTTTTATGTTTTCTCTGTAGTCCTAAGCCAATTTGAAAAGGGGGGTTGGGGAGTTACTGGGGGGCAGTGTCTGCTCTCAAGAACCTTGGTCTAAATTAGGGAGATAGGCGTTATTATAAAATCTGGCCAACAGACCAGAAAGCCTTGCTGACTGCGCACTTTGGCTGAGAGGAAGGGGCATGTGAGCTAGTGCCATTTCCCCAGCAGTTTGGAATGGTGACAACCCCAGTGGAGTGTTGGGGGCTTTGAGAGATGGAGAACACCAAAGAGATTGGGAGGGCCAGATGCATGGTAGGTTTACAGTTTGCTAGGTAACCATTTAGAACAGGTTTTCCCCCTGGGCTCCAATGAGGGGCCAAAGAAAGCACCTCCCCAAACACGCACAAACAAGTAAAGCTTGTGTTGCCATCTCTGCAGGTATATGTGCGAAGCACAGACTTTGACCGTACTCTGATGAGTGCTGAGGCCAACCTGGCTGGACTCTTCCCTCCCAATGGGATGCAGCGTTTCAACCCAAACATCTCATGGCAGCCTATACCTGTGCACACTGTGCCCATCGCTGAGGACAGGGTGAGACTGGCCAGCCCTTTCCTGGGAGTGGTGAGGGAACAGCTCTGGCCTTGGACCTGCAGATACCAGACCTTTTCTCTGCTTCTTTCCCCGCTTGGGTCTGCAGCTACTGAAGTTCCCGTTGGGCCCATGTCCCCGCTACGAGCAACTGCAGAATGAGACCCGGCGGACACCAGAGTATCAGAACGAGAGCACTCAGAATGCAGTGAGTGAGAGCTGAGGTTGGGGTCATCAGACTGCCCTTCCCCCAGGGCAGGACTGATCCTCTGATCCATTTTTCATAGCAATTTCTAGACATGGTGGCTAATGAGACAGGGCTCACAGACCTGACGCTGGAGACTGTCTGGAACGTCTATGACACACTCTTCTGTGAGGTAAGACCACTAGGGTGTCCACTGTGCTCTCTCTTCTTTCCACCCTCAGCAGGCCCAGGTCACCAGGACAGTAGAACACAGTGCCTGGACACCATCATTCCCACTGGGGAGGTCCAGGCAAGCTGCTGCTTGTGAAACATAGGAACTTCCCTAATAAGTGAAAAAGAACCTCAGAGTGGGAAATGGTTTACTAATTGTCAGCAGTCCCTACTCCTCTCCACCCAGAACTCTCATGGTGTCAGACTCCTTTCTGCTGAGTCTCACTTCTCTAGTCTGAGCTTTCTTTCCTGTGCCCTGCAGCCTCAGTGCCGTCTGCCATGCTATTTTCCCAGTCCCTCTTCCTCACCTCTCCTTTCCTCTCCCTCCATCACACACACAGGCACCTTCCCACTGGGGAAGAGAGCTACCCCAGAGAGGCTCTGGCCTAGGTCCAGGGAGCTAACCTGCCTGCTGCGATACACAGCAAACACATGGGCTGCTCCTGCCGCTCTGGGCCTCACCCCAAACCATGAAGCGTCTGAGCCGGCTAAAGGACTTCAGCTTCCGCTTCCTCTTCGGGATCTATGAGCAGGCGGAGAAGGCCCGGCTTCAGGGGGGTGAGTAACAAGGACAGCACATCACTCTCCTCCTCAGGACCCTATACCATTAAAAATCTTCTATAAGGGGCTTCTCGCTAGCTTTCTTCTCTACTGAAACATTCTCCACTCTTTCAAACCCAGGTTTCCCCATCACCCCATTAGCCACCAAGCCTCTCTACTTCTCCCAATGCTTAGCCCATATGACACTGTATGACCACTATCAGGTCTGTATGTTCTTTTCTGCCATTCACATTCTTAAGCTTCCCCCACATCAAAAGACCCTCCCTCTCCAAAATAAATAGCTGCCTCCAGAGAGCCACTGGGGGCCATTTAGGGAGAAGGCTGAGAGCAGCACGAGTGGCAGTTTCCTCATTTGAGCACCAAGGGCATGCCAGCTGTTAAACCTTTCAGACAGCTCAGTTTTCAGAGCCGGCATAGAGCAGTTACCCTGGCATGGAGCCACCCTCAAGTGTGTTTTGAAACAATCTTAAGTGTACATTTCTTCCAAACTGAAGTTATTCATGGGCGGGACTCATAGCTTATTTATGAATGAGCAGGTTTCTGTATCCATGTTGAAATGTAGATAGTTTTATCTTGCTTCCTTCTGACAATTTGAGAGTTCTTAGAAAACAGGGATATTACACAGTCCCCATGAACTCCAAGTGTTCTCTGTGTTGGTATTCAGACCCAGGACTAGCAGAGGGCAAGAGAAGCACAAATAGGTCTGATCAGTGGTAACTGTAGCCACTGACACTGGGGACCTCTCTCCTTTAGGAGTCCTGCTGGCTCAGATACGGAAGAACCTGACCCTAATGGCAACCACCTCCCAACTCCCTAAGCTGCTGGTTTACTCTGCGGTAGGCTCCTATTCTCCCCAGCATGCTTGTATCCACCAAGGAGCTGGGTTTCCTATTTGATTTCTGGGGGTGTAGTGCTGATGAGGAACCTCTCTTACAGCATGACACTACCCTGGTCGCTCTGCAAATGGCACTGGATGTCTACAATGGTGAACAAGCCCCCTATGCCTCCTGCCACATATTTGAACTGTACCAGGAAGATAATGGGTGAGTGGAACTGCCAGCTGGTCCTCTACAGGGGCCATCAGGTGGTAGCAGAGGGTAGCCCAAGGACTCAATTACAGGCATGCTGAGCAGCTCCCATCTTGCTTCCTGTCAACCCTCAGGAATTTCTCAGTGGAGATGTACTTTCGGAACGAGAGTGAGAAGGCCCCTTGGCCGCTACTCCTGCCTGGCTGCCCTCATCGCTGCCCACTGCAGGACTTCCTTCGCCTCACAGAGCCTGTTGTTCCCAAGGATTGGCAGCAGGAGTGCCAGCTGGTGAGCGGGCCTGCAGACACAGGTAGCTGCCTCCTGCCTCCATGCTAGTCACATCCCAGACCAGCTTTCAGTTCACATCCACAGATCTGAGAGTTGTGCTTCCAGCATCATACTGCATTTCCCTGGCAGTTCCCTTTCCTATGCTGAGACCGTTTTATACCTCTTCTCTTCTCCTCACCCTCAGGTGATGCCCTTCTTGTATCACTGAAAAAATAAGAGCAACCATGAGAGACGTGGCTCATTCCCTACCACCAGCTCTACCAGCTTCTGTGCTGGTATAAGCCACTACTTAGGGCAGCCTCTCCCTTCACACTGGGCCCATCTCTTCTCACCACTGCAAGGAATCCTGATGCCTCAGAGCTTCCCTCTCTACTGGATCATTCCCATCTCAAAAGCCTAATGAAGGCCTGAAACCCACATTTTTGCTCAGTTGGCACTATTTCTCTGTTCCCTTTCAGTGTGGAATCCTTCAAAAAGTTGTCTAGACTCTTGCTTTGCTTCCTATCCTCCCAGACTCACATCACAGTCTTGTCACCTTCCACTGCATTGAAGCCACTCTTGTCAAGGTGACCCACGACTTCCTCTTCCCAAAAGCAGTGACCAATTCTTAGCTTCTCTTACCTTTTAGCAGCATTACACAATTGGCCACTCCTTCCTTAAACACTTTCTTGGTTTCTTTTGTTTTTTCTCTTAACTTGCACACAGCTTCCTTACTGGCTTCCTCTCCATGCTGAACAGTGACTGGCCCAGGGTTCACCCCTGGCTTTTTATCCATCTGTTCACATTCCCAAGGTTATCTTGTCCAACCTCATGTCTTCACACATGAGCTTGTGCTAAATTCCATCCCTATGTCACGACTTGCAGATTCATGGCCTGAGCTACATACTCACATCCAACTGCTGACTTGAGTCTATACATGAGTGTCAAATAAGACATCTCAAAGCTGCTATGTCTAAAACCAAATGCTAGAAATAAACAAACAAATGCTCTTCCCCCAAATCTGCTCTTCTAGGCTTCCCCATTGTAGCAAAGTCCACATTAGTCATCTAGTGGCACTGTAAAATCCTCAAGTTGTTTTGAATATCTCAATGTCCAGTCCACTGCCAGATCCTATCACCCAAACTTTTCATAAAGATGCTTCTGTCTCCCTCACCCCATCTACCATCAGCTCTAATCTGAACTGTTGAAAAGCTTCCTAAAGTTCTAATCCTATTCTTCATGCTACCAGTCTTTCAGCACAGCAGAATAGATTTTTTAAAACATAGATCAATTTATATTATTATCCTTCTCAGAATCTTCCAATGGCTTCCTAACACATATGGAGTAAGATCCAAGTTCTTGACCATGGCCTTGCAGGTCTACTTGTCCCTTACTTACTCTGCTCTAGTGATTCTGACTTTCCTGCTGATCCTAGTACATGCCAAACTTACTCCCACATCAGGATCTTTTGCATTTGCTTCCTGTCCCCTGCCCTGACCCTCTTCTCAGATTTTCCTGTCTCACTCATTGACTTTAGGTCTCTTAAAATTCTTGTTTCTTCCACGATTTCTTCTTTGACTGACCTACCTTGCTTTTTTTCTTTATAGCATTTGTCACTAAGTTTATTCCTCTCATTTTCTCCTTTATCAGATCTCCTCTCCTAGAGTGTAAACTCCATGAGAACAGAGACTTTGCTTGGCTGACTGCCCTGCATGTCACAACAGTACCTGGCATGTGGTAGATGCTCAGGTATCCGCTGAATGAATGCTGATGTGACCTTTCTCTTCCCCTCTACCCATGCCCAGAGGTGATCGTGGCCTTGGCTGTGTGTGGCTCCATCCTCTTCCTTCTCATAGTGCTGCTCCTCACCGTCCTCTTCCGGATGCAGGCCCAGCCTCCTGGCTACCGCCACGTCGCAGACGGGGAGGACCATGCCTGACAACCACTCAGCCCGCTTCCCTCTGCCTCCTAGGGAAGGTGGGCTGGGCCCTTGCTCCTGACTGTTGCTGCTCCCCAGCCATGGACAGGAGACCCTAGGCTGGGCCTCCCTCTCATCACCCTGGCCAGATGAGTGAGTGGGGCTCAGCTGGGCCATGGCACCTGTCACTCAGCATTCACAACACCTGATGTTTACCAAGTACTGTGTTGGACACTGGCTTTCTCCAAACAGAATTTGCCTTCTTTATGCTCCCTAAGCACCTGAGATGTAAACAGAAATTCAGTTTACAGGACCTGGGATAAAGAAACTGACGGAGTGGTGCTTGATCCACCTTGTTCTTCCATCAAGCCCTGCTTTCTCTTCTAGCCTGGAGTTTTTGGCAAATAGCTGAAGCCAATCCTGCCTTTCAGTGATTACTTTAGTGGGAAAAACTGCATAACGCTTGGGGTACAAACACTGGCTACCAAGGAACTGGATCACCCAACAGCCAACCAACTGACTTTCCCTTTGTCTGGCTGAAGTCACCATTAGAGTAGATATAATGCTTCAGGCATTTCTGTCACCCCTTCAGCTTGAACAGGACAAAGGGTATTTGTACTTAGGAGAGAGTGGGGGGAGATGGGAGGGAAGTGGATTGTCACACAGAATCATGAAATGTTCTCCTTCTCATTGGGGATGGGGTCTCTGGGGACCTGAAGTCAATGCAGGTTGGGAATGGCACAGTTCCTGACTATGGCCCAGAATAAGGCTGAGGCAACTTCCAGAGAATGAAAGTTGTGGACTCTTAGCACTGTTTCTATGCCTCTTCTTCATTTCCAAGACCCACAGAGCAGAAATCCCTCTGACCCCCTTGAGGGTACTGCTGGAAAATCCACTCAGAAGCTCAAGTGGATAAGGTTTTATTGGCCATGTCAACAGTGACCACAAATCAAAACATACTACCTGATCACTCTGTTATTATACATCAGAAAAGAGAAAAGCAGCTTGGATCGAGGCTAGATACAGCAGGGACCCTTGGGGCAGCTGGGTTACCAACTCTGGAGAAGTTTCTGGAGCTGAGTCCAGAGCAGTAACATGCCAGCGTCCCAGTCCCACAATACCCCATGCCACAGTGCATGTGCTTCAGCCCTCAGACTTGAGTACTTTTGAACCTTTAACAAATAGCCACCTCTTCTTGCAGGATGTATTCCCATTGTGGATGCCAAGCCCTTGTTTGGCCCATACCTTCTTTAATGTCTGTCATTTCTGTGTCCCAGCTTCCTTTTGGCTCCAAATAAGAATGTGATAACCTAGGAAGAGGGAGACCAATCTGACTTGCACCTTCCATTTTCAGCCTCTAAATCTTGGGAGCTGCCCCAGGGTACCCAGGATTTGGTAAGGAAATACTAGAAAACTGAATAGCAGCCAGGTATTGCCATGACCAAGACAAAGCCGGAGGGATGGAGGGCCTAGGCTAAAGAGACCACCATCTCCCAGTCATCTTTACTGGCTATTGCCCTGGGGCGAATGCAGCTGGGACAGGCTAAAAAGTTAGCCTCCACTAAACCTTGGGAGCAGGGGCAGGCTTGGCCGGTGTGATACATCCTGCTTCTACTCACCCATTGCAGAGGCCAGTGTGTCCCCCATGGGATTGAACTCATTGAGCTGCAGAGACAAGAGTATCAGTATGAGGAGGAGGTAATGGTACTGACAGAGAAGGGCAGACAAGGACTAGTTTCTGGTTATTTTTGGTCAAAAAGGTAGTCTGAATCCCTGCTTCCTCCCATCATTTAAAGGCCCAGGTCTCACCGAGCTGATACCAGAATATTCTGGATCATAGAGCTGGCACATCATCTTCCCTGAGTTTCCATCAAACACATCGATCGTCCTTAATTCATAAGGGGTACAACTTTTGAAATTAGGATCTGGGTATCGGCCCACAACAATGAGATTATACCGAGGATGCCAGGTTGCCTAGAAGATGGAAAGGCTGGTTATGAGAGTAAACGCAGAACACTATCAAGAGGAAAACTAGAAGTATTCTTTGCTACTACCACCCTAACAATAACAGAGATCTATATGAAATTATAAGAGTGGTTTTCAATTGTGGGTGCATCTATCATTGCAAATTTTTAATCCCCAATTGGCCTCCCCATCCCTTAGGACACCTTCAGGCTTTTTCTCTCCTTTGCATTTCCTGAAATTATACCAGGATTAATGTTTTAACATCAGCCTGACTCAGACATTGACCTCAGAGTTCAGCAACCTTACAACAAAAAGGCTCTAGTAACCAAACCCAAGTGGAACATAAGTTCAAAAGAACCCCACTACTATCCTTCCTCCCCCAACATGAATAAGAGTTGGGTATAAAATCGCTAGTGGCTAAAAAAGGGGAGGTTACCCATGTTCCCCAGAAAACCCCAATGAAAACAAATTTGGCAGTTATTGGAATGACAAAATTAGATGGGATTCTCCCAACAAAACTTGTCAAGGAAGTTTGCAAAGAGGAAAGACAAGGTTAGCAGGAAGGAAGAAATGGTACATGCAGCTGGCACAGTGGCTCATACCCATAATCCTAGCACTTGGGAGGCTGAGGCATGTGGCCTGCCTGAGCTCATGAGTTCAAGACCAACTTGACCAAGACCAAGATGCTGTCTCTAAAAAATAGCTGGGTGTTGTGGCAGGTACCTGTAGTCCCAGCTACCTGGGAGGCTGAGGCAAGAGAACTCTTAAACCCAAGAGTCTGAGGTTGCTGTGAGCTAAGATGCCACAACACTCTACCAAGAGTAACCAAGTGAGACTGTCTCAAAAAAAAAAAAAGAAAAGAAAAAGAAAGAAATGATACATGCAATTGCTTAGAAATAAATCACATGGGGGGTGGGGGACGCCAGCCCCATATACTGAGGGTGGCGGGTTCAAGCCCAGCCCACCCCGACCAGCTAAAACAGCAGTGGCAACTGCAACGAAAAATAGCAGGGTATTGTGGCGGGCGCCTGTAGTCCCAACTACTCGAGAGGTGGAGGCAAGAGACTTGCTTAAGCCCAAGAGTTGGAGGTTACTATGAGCTGGGACACCATAGCACTCTACTAAGGGTGACAAACTGAGACTGGCTCAAAAAAAAAAAAATCTCACATGGGAAGATGCAGGGTGACCTAGCTAGATATAGAGTAGGAGATGAAGACAGATGGAACACCAACTAAGGCAAGATTCTTGACATTATTTATTAAGAGCCTGGATTTGATTTAAGGTACATGGAGGCCACTCAATACTAAGTCATCATTTGTTGAATACTTACCAGGAGCTAGGCATGGTGCCACATGCTTTAAGTATACTGATTCAATCTCACAACCCTATCAGTTAGATATTATTATTCCATTTTTACAGATGAGGAAACAGAGATCCAAAATGTAAGTAATTATCTTGAGAGGCTGAGGTGAGATCACTTGAGACCAGGAGTTTGAGACCAGCCTGGGCAACATAGCAAGACCCCATCTCTAAAAAATAGAAAAGATTAGCTGGGGACAGCGGTATGTGCCTACAGTACGAGCTACTTGAGAGGCTGAGGTGTGATGATGTTTGAAACCAGTAGAGAGCTATGAATGTGCCTGTGAGTAGCCAGTGCATTCTAGCCTGAGAGGCACAGTGAGACTCTATCTCAAAAAAATAAAATTTAAGTAATTTGCCCAAGGAGTCTAACCTAGGGACATCTAACTGCCTAAAGCTGGTGCTCTGCTACCACTATGTTACACTGATGAGATATATAGGCATGAAACCTGACCATCTGAAGATCTGTGGTTCTGGAGAAAAATAAACTACTAGAGCACAACTGGCAGACTTCAAGCTAATGGGGGCTTGGGAAAGAAGGAGCCAAAGAACTTGAAGTCTTGAGGACTAAGGATAGGGAAGCCATTAGCAAGAACCTGAGAATAGATGGGAAAATAAAGGGCTTATTTCCGTTATCAGAAGCCCCCTAAACCTTCGAGTCAAACTAAGACAGTAAAGGTTAATTTGTGGATTAAGTGTACACACAGGCACCCAAACTGAGAGGACAGGACAAAGGGTCAGGATCTTAGAAAATGCCCACAATAAGGCTGGGCGCAGTGGCTAACGGCTGTAATCCTAATAGGTTTACATCCTAATAGGTTTAATCCTTGAGGTTGTTGGAACCCAGGAGTTTGAGGTTGCTGTGAACTAAGCTGATACCACTGCATTCCAGCTTGGGCAACAGAGTAAGACTCTGTCTCAAAAAAACAAAACAAAACAAAAAAAAAAACAATGTTATCAGGGCTGAGCTGAAAATAAAAACAGGAAAACAGACTATCAGAGAGAAAAAGAAAACCCAATAAGGGGGCGGCACCCATAACTCAGTGGTTACGGCATCAGCCACATATACCAAGGCTGATGGGTTCGAACCCAGCCTAGGCCAGCTGAACAACAATGACAACTACAACAAAAATACAGCCAAACATTGTAAGAGTTTTTTTGTTTTTTTTTTGAGACAGAGTCCTACTATGTCGCCCTCGATAGAGTGCTGTGACATCACAGCTCACAGCAACTTCAAACTCTTGGGCTTAAGCAATTCTCTTACCTCAGCCTCCCAAGTAGCTGGGACTACAGGTGCCCACCACAATGCCTGGTTATTTTTTGTTGCAATTGTCTTTTTAGCTGGCCCAGGGTGAATTTGAACCCACCAACTTCAGTGTATGTGGCTGGCACGGTAATCACTGTGGTATAGGTGCTGAGCCTAAGCCCAAGAGTTTGAAGTTGTTGTGATCTGTGATGCCACAGCACTCTACCAAGGGCGACATAATAAGACTCTGTCTTTAAAAAAGAAAAAAAGAAAGAAAATCCTCTCCCCAGTATGGGCACACCTGGCTGCCCTCATGAGCACAACTTCCTTTTGTGAGCTCCTTTCCCCCATCACTCACCTTGATGGGTGTGAGGTGCTGGAAGTGACGATGAGGGTGCGGGATCAGGCCCAGGGGACAGTCCCACTGGGAGACAGAGTAAACGCGGATCTCATTCTTCTGGTCAGTGGTCAAGAGTCGGGCTCCATCAGGGCTGAAACAAGCTGGAAAAGCAAAAAGCCCCTGAGCTAAAGGAACCACAAGGCCCCTGGTATCCTGGGCTTTACAGGCCTTCTCTTGCAGGGGTACCCTCCTTCCCACTCTTCTTCAGACAGGAGTGGAAGGGAAGATGTGAATCTGTGCTGTGAACAAAAATATTCTAGAAGTAGGACCTGTAGCTCAGTGGGTAGGGTGCTGGCCACATATACCAAAGCTGGCAGGTTCGAACCCAGCCCAGGCTTGCTAAAACAATGACAACTGCAACAGCAACAACAAAAAATAATAGCCAGGTGCTGTGGCGGACTCCTGTAGTCCCAGCTACTAGGGAGGCTGAGGCAAGAGAATCACTTGAGCCCAAAAGTTTGAGGTTGCTGTGAGCTGTGACGCCATAGCACTCTACCCAGGGTGACATCTTGAGATTTAAAAAAAAAAAAAAAAAAAAAAAAAATCTAGAAACAGCACCCAACATTGGCAGCTGGAGTAAGAAAACTTCTAATATAGCAACTTGGCAGATGCTATCAGGGGTAAAGGTTTGATCTAGTGGCTTCTGAACTGAGGAAAAACCCCAGTAGTGGTCAGACAGGCATGGTCTGCAGCAGAGATGAGATATGGGATATCACACCTGCGTTGACAGGATGCCTGTGCGGCAGCGAGTGCAGGAAGCTGGCTTTCCCTCTAACCTGGCGCAGGTCCCAGATTTTCACTGTTTGATCTACGGAGGCTGTGGCCAGGAACCAATCACAGCATGGGTTCAGGGCCACATGGGTCACTTTCTTTTTGTGCATTCTGAGATTCCAAAGCTGCAGAGAAGAGCTCGGTTCAGGTGGGGACACAGAACCGAAGTGGGAGTAAAGGAGGAAAAGGGCTAGAGACAACACACCTCCTTGCCATCCATGTGTAGCAGGACCACGTTCCCCACATTGTCTCCTGTGACCACCATTCGGCTTCCAGCAGACACATCCAGGCTACAAAACCAGACACTGGAGGGAGAGACTGTGCTGTAAAATTCTTAGGGACAAAGATAGGTCCATTTATGCACTGTTGCAGCTCCAGTGTCTAACCCACAGTTTTAGGCGTTTGATAAATATTTGTTGAATGAATGAATAACTGCCTTGCCATGGATTCCCAGTGAGGAACACTCAGACTTGTTTACCATCCACACAGAGGGACTCGGATGATGGGGGCTCAGAAACTTGTCCAGTTACTGCTGGGCCCAGAATCTTCAACTAGGAGGAATCCCTGAAGCAAGCAAAGTTCAGAAATGTGAGACAAGTCCCCAGGCAAGCTTGTGCCCCACAGCCCTGCCTTCTGTGGAAGCCTCGTTTACTGTTCTTTACCATCA
The DNA here is from genome assembly GCA_963574355.1 of Loris lydekkerianus. Lineage (NCBI taxonomy): Eukaryota > Metazoa > Chordata > Mammalia > Primates > Lorisidae > Loris > Loris lydekkerianus. The sequence continues at coordinate 32,990 of CAUYPK010035174.1, read as the reverse complement.
CTCACCATCCTGTGGGCCAAAAGAGATGACAAATCAAACAGGGATTGTCCAGCTCTGCCCCTAAGAGCCGACGGAAAGGACTACTGCCCGCTTCAAAGCATTTAGGGAAAAAAGTATATATAACCCAGAAGCTCTTTAGTCCCTCAAACTACTTGAAGATGAGGGGATTGGATGGGAGATTCAGGGATGCTGATACCCAGCCAGAAGAGCTCCAATTCATAGTTTTGCCCTTGAACCCTCAAATCCATGCTGTACTGCCATTTGCCATCCTTATAGACATCTTTTTTTGGGGGGAGGGACAGAGTCTCACTCTGTTGCCTTGGGTAGAGTGCCGTGGCGTTATCACAGCTCACAGCAACCTCAAACTCTTGGGTTTAAACAATCCTCTTGCCTCAGCTTCCCAAGTAGCTGGGACTATAGGCACTTGACACAATGCCCAGCTAGTTTTTTTATTTTTAGTAGCGATAGGTTCTCATCACTCTTGCTCAGGCTGGTCTCAAACTCCTGAGCTCAAGCAATCCACTTGCCTCAGCCTCCAAGAGCCACCACACCCGACTCTCCTATGGATATCTTTAAGTGGAAAAGTTTAGAGTAACCTGTAGTTGAGTCTTTCCTAATTGCACACATATTTCTTATGCATGAGGCAGCCTAGGACATCTCATGCTAGCGATACCCCCACACCCTCATTTAATTCCTTAGGGAGCATCAAGAGTCATGTCTCCAGCTAGAAAGCAAAGTGACAAGCATTTTATTATTTCTCTAGCCCTTGCTCCTGGGGAATCCAGAGTACTTTCGAACAAGATTCTATCCATGTAAGCATCCTTAACCTATCCATTACACCCCAGTGAATGGAGGGAATTAAGTCTGAAGTTCTTAGTTCTTGCTTCATTCTCTAAGTGGCTTTCTTGGCCAATGCCATGTTGATTTGTCTAGCGAGAGTCCAGGTGAAGTCTAATATACTGGTAATATGATGAACAGAAGAGCTAAGGCTCCAGAACACCTTCCCAAGCAGCAGTGCACCTGGACCAAAGTAAGAGCAGCCAAAAGAGCTTGAAAAAGAGAAAAGTAGAAAGTGTAGAAAGTGGCTAACACCTTTCCTTTCTTACCTGCAACAGGTTTGATAAAGAAAATGGGATCTGGACACTCTTGCAAGAACTACACTTAGAGCTTAGAAGCCCTTTCCCCTACTAGTTAAACTACTCACTTGCAGGTGTCTGAGCTGGTAAAAACTTGTAGAGTGTTGCCTTTAAAGTCTTGCAGCCTAGTTGTTCCCTCCATTGAGGAGGCGAAAAACTGGTTGGTATTGAGAGGGTTAAACTTCAGCCCCGTGATGCTCCCTCCAGCTCCAATCTAACACGAGGAAGAAAAAGCCAGTGAGTAATGATGGGCCAGGGGGCCAGGAAGCCAGGAACCAGGCCTGGACACATACTGCGCTCCTAGGGAAATGCCAGTTGGCTAGACTTAGGGCCAGGCCAGCTGAGACACCTGGACAGTAGGATGCTTGCCACAGGGCCCTTTACTTTTTTTTTTTTTTGAGACAAAGTCTCACTTTATCGCCCTCAGTAGAGTGTCGTGGCATCACGGCTCACAGCAACCTCCAATTCCTGGGCTTAGGCGATTCTCTTGCCTCAGCCTCCCAAGTAGCTGGGACTATAGGCGCCTGCTACAACATCCAGCTATTTTTTTGTTGCATTTTGGCTGGGGCCAGGTTCGAACCCACCACCCTTGGTATACGGGGCTGGTGCTCTACCCACTGAGCAATAGGCGCGGCCCTGGGGTCCTTTACTTTTTAAGGCTTTGTTTTTACTTTTTAAAAATAAGCCTACTGGGCGGTGCCTGTGGCTCAAAGGGGTAGGGCGCCAGCTCCATATGCCGGAGGTGGTGGGTTCAAACCCAGCCTTGGCCAAAAATTACCAAAAACAAAAAAACAAAACAAACAAAAAAAAAACCACACATACACACACACACAAAATAAGCCTACATAACTATAAATTTGACTGTTTGGGATATACAGTTCTATGAATTTTAACACATGAATAGATCTGAATAACTATCACCAAATCAGGAAGCACAGAACAATTCTATGATCCAAAAAAACTTTCATGCTATCGCAATTCAATCACAGCCTCCTCTCATTCCCAATCCCTGGCAACCACTGATCTACTCTCCATTACTATCATTTTGCCTTTGTATGAGGACAGCCAATTAAGTTCGAGAACTCATGCCAGAACAAGTGCTATGTACCTCACTGGTGAACATCATTGTGTCTCCTTTGAAGTACTTCCCTTGGAAATCTATGCACCAATGCTAATGCCTGGTCCACCTTTCAAAGCACATTTTCTAGGATGAGTTCACGAATTGTCATATCTTATATGACAAAAGCTCTGGTAAGTCATTCCAGAAAAGGAGTTCCAAAATTTGGTGTCAGTGCATAGTTTCCCATGGGGAATACTTCAAAGGTGACCATAGTGATATTCAGCAATGAGGTATGTAGCACTTTTTCTAGGATGTTTGTGAACTTAATTGCCTGACCTCATAAATGAATAGGACTTGAGACTGTCTTCTGTCATTTCACTCAGGAGAAAGCCTCTGAGATTCATCTAAGTTTTGTGTATATCAATAGTCCATACCATTTTATTGCTGAGAAGCATTTCTATTATGTGAATGTACCGTACTTAGTTATTCCCACAATGCTCTTTCTAGAAGAGCTTCAGTTCGGAGCAGGATCTGGGTTAGAGGGACAAAAGTCAGATCTGTGCCCCTTCTTATTTTCCAGACATCCATATAATGATGAACGTAATCATGATACTATCAATGGCTTAATTTTATCAAGTTGCTTATTATATACCTGACACCATTCTAAGAACATGATTTCCCTAAAATGTCTCTCCACTTCTTCCTTATGTCATAGCTATCCCAGCCTTGCAGACCCATACAAGGTCTCCTCTGCAACAACCACTTAACTCAGCATACTGACATACTCCATTCCCTCTACAAAACATGCTGACCAACTAAAAGCTTTGACTTTAGAATTATAAAATTCACCGGTGTAACAAAAAACACTTGTACTACCTAAATCTATCAAGTTTTTCTTTTTTTTTTTTAAAGGAAAAGAAATTTTTTTTTTTGGAGACAGAATCTCACTATGTTGCCCTGGGTAAAGTGCCATAGCATCACAGCTCACATCAACCTCAAACTCTTTGGCTTAAGCTATTCTCTTGCCTCAGCCTCCCAAGTAGCTGGGACTACCAGGTGCCCACTGCAACACCTGGCTAAGAATGAAAATTTTTTTTAAGACATGCTGGGCAGTGCCTGTGGCTCAGTGGGTAGGGCGCTGGCCCCATATACCAAGGATGGCGGTTTCAAACCTGGCCCCGGGCAAACTGCAACGAAAAAATAACTGGGCGTTCTGGTGGGCACCTGTAGTCCCAGCTACTCGGGAGGCAGAGGCAAGAGAATCGCCTAAGCCCAGGAGTTAGAGGTTGCTGTGAGCTGTGACGCCATAGCACTCTTCCGAGGGCAATAAAGTGAGACTCCGTCTCAAAAAAAAAAAAAAAAAAAGATATGCTAACCAATGTCCATGGTCTGCCAAACATGGGCTACTAACAAGATAATCTGCTCCCTCCAGTTTAGTTTGATGCTTACCAAGCCAAAGGCTGGTTATATTTGTTCTCAAACCTGTTTATGTCATTGTACTGTTTATTTTTAATTATATGACTTAATTAAACATGTAAAGTGATGAACTGCATGCAAAAAGGCCATTGTTATCTCTATTGATGATTAATACATATGAAAAAATAATCCTAATTTAAAAATAGGCAAAGGATTTGAACAGACATTTCTCCAAAGAAGATACACAAATAGCCAGTAGCACATGAAAAGATGTTCAACATAAATTATTCATTAGGGAATGTAAACCAAAGCCACAATGAGGTACTATTTTATACCGACTAGGTGGACTACAATAAAAATGATGGACACTAACAAGTGTGAACAAGGATATGGAGAAATTGAAGCCCTCCTACATTGCTGGTGGGAAAGAAAAATAATGCAGATGCTTTGGAAAACTTTCTGGCAGTTCTTGAAAAAATTAAATATAGAGTGGCGCCTATGGCTCAGTGAATAGGGTGCCGGCCCCATCTACAGAGGGTGGCGGGTTCAAACCCAGCCCCAGCCGGACTGCAACCAAAAAATAGCCGGGCTTTGTGGGGGGCGCCTGTAGTCCCAGCTGCTCTGGAGGCTGAGGCAGGAGAATCGCGGAAGGTTGGAGGTTGCTGTGAGTCCTGTGACGTCACGGCACTCTACCGAGGGCAGTAAAGTGAGACTCTGTCTCTACAAAAAAAAAAAAAAAAATTAAATATAGGGGCGGTGCCTGTGGCTCAAAGGAGTAGGGCCCTGGCCCCATATGCCAAAGTAGCAGGTTCAAACACCCCCAGCCAAAAACTGCAAAAAAAAAATAATAAAAATAATAAATAAAATAATTGGGTGGCACCTGTGGCTCAAGGAGTAGGACGCCAGCCCCATATACTGGAGGTGGCGGGTTCAAACCTCGCCTGGGCCAAAAACTGCAAAAAGAAAAAAATAAAAATAAAAATAAATAAAACATAGGCTTGGCACCCGTAAGTCAGTGGTTAGGGCGCCGACCACATGCACCAAGGCTGGAGAGTTTGAACCTAGCCAGGGCCTGTTAAACAACAATGACAACAATAACAAAAAAATAGCTGGGCATTGTGGCGGGCGCCTGTAGTCCAGCTACTGGGAGGCTCAAGCAAGAAAATCGATTAAGCCCAAGAGTTTGAGGTTGCTGTGAGCTGTGATGCCACAGCATTCTACTGAGGGTGACATAGTGAGACTCAAAAAAAAAAAAGAAAAAGAAAGAAAAGCTAAAAGTCAATGAATAAGGCATTTACCTCAAGAAGTTATAAAACAGGGCACTAAACACAAAGAAAACAGAAAGAAGGAGCAGAAATTAATCAAACAGAAAACAAATATACAGTAGGAAAATCAGTGAAGCCAAAAGTGGGTTCCATGAAGTCTAATAAAATTGATAAATCCCTGGCGAGACTAACCAAACAAACGAGAAAGCAATTTAATGGATGGAACAAAAGAAATCACTATACAAAATACGTTATCACTCACAATAATTAAAGGTATCAGGAATAACTTTAGGTCAATAAATCTGAAAATTTAGATGAAATGAGCAAATTACTAAAAAAAAAACAAACTTGCAACCTGCCTCTACGTACACCTGTGACATAGTCAAGAGACTGACAGAAAGACAAACGAAGGGGGTGGAGTCTTTCCTAAAATAGAATCACACTACCCAGAAAAAAAAAACCAACAAAAAAACACAAACTTGCCAAACTGACAGAAGATCAAAGAAAACATAAACAGTTCAATAGCTATTAAAGAAATTGAATCCACAACTAGAAACCTTCCAGTAAGGGAAATTCCAGATCCTATAGCTTCACTGGTGAATTATACTAAATATTTAAGGAAAAAATAACATCAATCTTTATTTTATTTTACTTTCAAGCTACTACCATATATATCTTAAACTTATAGAAGTTATAAAAAGAGGGCGGTGCCTGTGGCTCAGTGGGTAGAGCACCAGCTCCATATACCGAGGGTGGCGGGTTTAAACTCCGCCCCAGCCAAACTGCAACAAAAAAATAGCCGGGCATTGTGGTGGGCACCTGTAGTCCCAGCTACTCAGGAGGCTGAGGCAAGAGAATCGCCTAAGTCCAGGAATTTGAGAAAGCTGTGAGCTGTGACACCACAACACTCTACCAAGGGTGATAAAATGAGACTCTGACTCTAAAAAAAAAAAAAGTTGTAAAAGAGCACAAAAACACCAGTTAATCCTTACACTATTCAAGTCTCACCACTTCCCTGTCACTTCTTTTAACAATCCAGAATCATTCACTGCATTTAGCTGTAATGTCTTTTTAGTCTTCTTCAAGGTGGGACCAGTATCTCTTTGACTCTTGTGACTAGCAATTTTGTAGAACGTACCTCAAGTGGGACTGCCTGAAGTTCTATTGTAATTAGGCTAAGAATGAGTCTTTGGCGGACATATTTTGTGATGGTGTATTTTTCTCACTGTTACCCTATCAGGTAGCACATTATTTTGATTTGTCTCAATACTGGTGGTTGCCTTTGGTCATTTGATTAAGGTGATAATCTGACAGGTTTCATCACTGCAAAGTTTTTTTTCCCCTGGAGAACTATTTTGAAACTATGTAAATATGCAGTATCCCTTTTATCACCAAACTGCTAGATGATTAATTTATTGGCATCAGTGTAGACTCCTGGATTCCTATTTTATTCAATGAGCTGTAATCTGGTTCTTTTATTTTATTGTTCTAATTGCCCAAGAATAGGCCAGTAGGAGCCCATTCAAGTTGCCTCTTGTGTCCTTTTGACATGTTCCTATCATTCTTTGAGTATTTCTTTACTGCATGGCAAAGAAGACATTTGAAACTCATCTTTCTTTTTTGCAGTTTTTGGCCGGGGCTGGCTTTGAACCCACCACCTCTGGCATATGGGGCCAGCGCCCTACTCCTTGAGCCACAGGCACCGCCCTTTTTTTTTTTTTTTTTTTTTTTGAGACAGAGCCTCAAGCTGTCACCCTGGGTAGTCATAGAATCACAGCTCACAGCAATCTCCAGCTCCTGGGCTTAACCAATTCTCTTACCTCCACCTCCCAAGTAGCTGGGACTACAGACACCCACCACAACACCCAGCTATTTTTTTTTTTTTTTTAATTGCAGTTGTCATTGTTGTTTTTAGCTGGCCTGGGCTGGGTTTGAACCTACCAGCTTTGGTGTATGTGGCCAGCACCCTACCCACTGAGCAACAGGCACCGCCCAGAGACTCATCTATTGTTTTTTTTGCCCCATTTCTGGAATCAGCTATTTTCCCAAAGAGCTCTACTTCTTTTCAATGTCTACACACTTAAAAATTGTTAAATTTTATGCTATATATATTTTTTACTACAACCAAAGAATAACACAAATCATACTTCATAAAATGTAAAAATCTTCTATGATCAAGAACAAGATAAAGTTATCTGTTATAGCCACTGTATATCAATGTGCTAGATGACTTTGACAATGAAATAAGGAAAAAGAAAAAGTAAGGGAGGCCAAGCGGTGGCTCACGCCTATAATCCTAGCACTCTAAGAGGCCAAGGTGGGTGGACAGCTTGAGCTCACAAGTTCGAGACCAGCCTGAGCAAAAGTGAGACCCCAGTCTCTACTAAAAATAGAAAAACTGAGGCAAGAGGATCACTTAAGCCCAAGAGTTGATTGGAGGTTATGAGCTAAGTCACAGCACTCAGGGTGACAGCCTGAGACTGTCTCAGAAAAGTAAAAAAAAAAAACAAGTAAAGGAACGGTAAAGGAAGAAAGCAAACTCTCATTATTTGTAGATGACGGATTTTGTAAGAAAAAATTTTAATAAGCTATTAAAACTAACACACTGACTGCCACACTAGGAAAAAAATTTTTTTCCTTGGGGCTATGGTGTTTTATTAAGTCAAGATAGATCAGGAGACATGTGACTTATGTATTCTTCACAAGGCTCTGGGCTGAAAATTAGCATAAGTTAAATACAATTGACATGGTAGTTAATATGTTAATAAATGTTAATCCACATAATAAATGTGGATTTCTCCTTTCAACCATGATTGAGGGTCAGGAAACAAACTTGCCTGCGTTAAACAACTAGAAAACTGAATAAAATACATGAAACACATTTTCAGACAATGGACAATAACCAGCATGAGACAGGATGGATAGCAAGGAGGAATGCCAGCAACTGCCCCTGCTGACTGCTTGGTGAAAGTGTCCAGGCTGTAGCATGGAGAGGGAGGGGCCAAACAGCCTCCTGTTCTCACTGAGGTGAGGAGACAAGAGTTGCCAATACCACAGCAATTTGTGGGGCAAAATGCTGAGGAGAGAGATGTACTAAGAGAACAGTCTGGAAATTTTCAGAGGGCTCTCCTGTAGTCTTGGGCTGAATTCTAATGTATAAATGTATGTGCAGAAACTACTCAACATTAGAGGAAATAAAAACACCAGAAATGAATTGGAGAAATCCTCAGAACAATTTGTATTCTGACCACCCGTAATGAAAAGATTCTTTATATGCTAATAAAGTTTAAAAGCAAGCCTTGAGGGAATTGAATGGATTACAAATCAGTGGCTCACCAATAATCCTAGCACTTTGTGAAGCCAAGGTAGGAGGACTGCTCCAGCCCCTGAGTACGAGATCAGCCTGAGCAACAGCAAAATCCCGCCTCTACCAAAAAATAGAAAAAATTAGCTGGGTATGGTGGCATGTGCCTGTTGTCCCAGCTACTCCAGAGGCGGAGGCAGGGCAATGACTTGAACCCAGGAGTTTGAGGTGATGATGCCACTGCACTCTAGCCCAGGTGACAGAACAAGAGCCTGTCTTAAAGAAAAAAAAAAAGAAAGAAAATTAAAGAATACAGCAAAATGAAACAATGTAAAATTTATAATGTCTAATGTCTAACCAGACATATCAAATATGCAAAAAAGCAGAAAAAAAATATCCCTAAGAAGAAAACACAATCAGGTCAGGCACAGTAGCTCACACCTGTAACCCTAGCACTCTGGGAGGTCAAGGCGGGTGGATTGCCTGAGCTCATAGGTTCAAGACCAGTCTAAGAGACAGTGAGACTCCGCTGGCGCCCATAGTCCCAGTTTCATGGAAGGCTGAGGCAAGAGGATCACTTGAGCCTAGAGTTTGAGACTGCTGAGAGCTATAATGCCATTGCACTCTACTGATAGCCAAACGGTGAAACTCAGTACCAAAAAAAAAAAAAAAGAAGAAGAAAACTGAATCAAAAGGCAGGGACCAAAGGTTCAGGTGGAAGAAGAATTTAAGATAAATGAAAATCTTAGTATGTGTAAATGGAAATAAATATTGCTGTATAAAGCAATCATCATCAAAAAATAAATAAAAAATAAACAAAATAAAAAATAAAAAAAACTGTATCAGAAATGATACAGTTGACAAAATTAGCAAATATTAAAATGACTACTATGAATATACTCTGTATGTTCAGGAAAGAAAAGAATATGAAAGAAGTGAAAGATACAAAAAAAGATACAGATTAAATTTCCAGAGATGATACATAGTATGTGATATGAAAAATACATTGGATGGGATTAATAGCAGATTTGATATTATAGAAATAAAGATCAGTGAATAATGATATTTTACAGCAATAGAAACTATACAAAATGAAGCAGTGGGGGGGAAAAGACAAAAATTAACAGGGTATCAGTGGCCTATAGAACAATGGTAGCTTACCTGGAGTCTGTAGTTAACTATAGCCCCCCCCAAAAAATAAGAGGAAAATCATTCTTCTTCTTTTTAAACTATTTGAAAAAAATAATGCCCAATACATTTCCAAACTTGAGAATAACTCTAAACTCACAGATAAAAAGAGCTCAATGACCTACCCTGGCCTCAAGTACATCATAATCATTTTTAAAGCAGCCAGAAGAAAAAAGGAAAAACACAGACAAGAACATAAGGATGATAGCAAACTATTCATCAAAAATCATCTTTAAGGCTCAGCACCTGTAGCTCACTGAGTAGGGTGTCAGCCACATACACTGAAGCTGTCAGGTTCGAGCCCAGCCCGGAACTGCTAAACAACAATCACAACTGCACCCAAAAAATAGCTGGGCCTTGTGGCGGGCCCCTGTAGTCCCAGCTACTCAGGAGACTGAGGAAAGAGAATCGCTTAAGCTAAAGAGTTTGAGGTTGCTGTGAGCTGTAATGACGCATCACTCTACCGAAGGCAATTCAGTGAGATTCTGTCTAAAAAAAAAAAAAAATCATTTTTAAGGCTGGGTGCAGTAGCACGCGCCTGTAATCCCAGCACTTAGGAGGCCGAGGCAGGTGGATTCTCTGAGCGCACAGATTCAAGACCAGCCTGAGCCAGAGTGAGACCCTATCTCTAAAAAACAGCAGGGCATTGTGGTGGGCGCCTGTAGTCCCAGCTACTTGGGAGGCTGAGGCAAGAGAATCGCCTAAGCGATTCAATTCGATTCAATTGGATTCAAATTCTTGAAACCAAGAATTTGAGGTTCCTATGAGCTAAGATGCCATGGCACACTACCAAGGGTGACCAAGTGAGACTCTGTCTCAAAAAAAAAAAAAAAAAAAAAAAAAAAAAATCATCTTTAAAATACTGAAGGAAGGAAAACTGTAAATCAACATGTTGTAAATGATAAATATATACAATTTTGTCAATTAATAAAATAAAAATTAGGGCAGCACCTGTGGCTTGGTGAGTAGGGCACCAACCTCATATACAGAGGGTGGCCAGTTCAAACCTGGCCCTGGCTAAACTGCAACAAGAAACAGCCAGGCATTATGGTGGCCACCTATAGTCCCAGCTACTCGGGAGGCTGAGGCAAGAGAATCGCCTAAGCCCAAGAGATGGAGGTTGCTGTGAGCTGTGATGCCACAGCACTCTACCGAGGGCAACAAAGTCTCTAAAAAAAAAAAAAAATTAAAAAAAAATTTAAAATTATTTATGTTTTTAAAACTATAAACCTAGTGTTTTATCTTTTTTTTTTTTTTAAGGCAAAATACTTTTTATTTTTTTTTAAGGCAAAATACTTTTTAAGACAAACAAAAGTAGAAAGAATTCATCACCAACCAATCTGAATTACAAGAACTATGACAAGAATTTCTTTAGTCAGAAGGAAAATGTTACCAAAAGGAAATCTGGATTACATAAAAGAATGAAAAGCATTGGAAATGGCAATATGTGGGTAAATATAAAAGGCTTTTTCTTTTCTTTTCTTTTTTTTTTTTTTTTTTTTTTGCAGTTTTTGGCCAGGGCTGGATTTGAACCTACCACCTCCGGCATATGCAGCAAGCCGCCTTATTCTGTTGAGCCACAGGTGCTGCCTAAAAGACTTTTTCATTTAAAAAAATGTTTAAAAATTCTGGGCAGTGCCTATGGCTCAGTGAGTAGGGCGCTGGCCCCATATACCAAGGGTGGCAGGTTCAAACCCAGCCCCAGCTAAACTGCAACAACAACAAAAAAAAAATAGCGGACATTGTGGCAGGCGCCTGTAGTCCCAGCTACTTGGGAGGCTGAGGCAACAGAATTGCCTAAACCCAGGAGTTGGAGGTTACTGTGATCTGTGACACCATGGTACTCTACTGAGGGCAACAAAGTGAGACTCTGTGTCTTAAAAAAAAAAAAAATTCCTACCCTACAGCCATTCCACTCATATATTCACACAAATACTTATATTAATACATGATCCAGCCCAGGCCCACCAAACAACAATGGCGACTGCAAACAAGGGATGGCCGGGCATTGTGGCAAGCGTCTGTGGTCCCAGCTGCTTGGGAGGCTGAGGCAGAAGAAGTGCTTGAGGCCAGGAGTTGGAGGTTGCTGTGAGCTGTGATGCCATAGCACTCTACCCAAGGCGACAGCTTGAGACTCTGTCTCCAAAAAAAAAGAAAAAAAAAAACTGGAAAATATCCAAATGTTTTTCAGCAGATAAATGGATAAATTGTAATTTATCAATGCAATAGACCATTAATCGGAAAGAAAACCACTGATACGCATAAAAATGTACATGAATCTCAACTATTTATATTGAAAAGCTGAACAAAAAAAGAGTATATATTCTATGATTCTGTTTATATAAAATTCTAGAAAATACAAATTAATCTATAGTAGCAGTTTCCAGGGGATAAATTAGAGGGTAAAAAGGGATGGATAACAAAGGGCCATGAGGAAACTTTTGCAGTTCCAAGTCACCCCTGAAGTCTCCATACATAGGAAAAATGGGAAAATTGTACCTAAATTTACCTTTATTTACAAAATATTCATTACAAAATTTTACAAAGAGGTGGCCAACATGTATAGGATATTTCGGTTTTTTTTTTTTTTCTTTTAAAGGTCAAGTGAAACAGTGGGAGTGGAGAAGGAACAAAGAAATCTGTAACTGGTTCTGATTTATTAGTTGTAAATACCACTGCACTCTGACTAGCCTAGAGAATATTTTGTAAAATTTTGTAATGAATATTTTATAAATAAAGATATATTTAGCTAAAATTTCCCATTTTTCTTTTTCTTTCTTTTTTTTTTTTGAGACAGTCTCACTTTGTTGTCCTAGGTAGAGTGCCATGGCATCATAGTTCACAGCAAACTCAGACTCCTGGGCTCAAGCAATTGTCTTGCCTCAGCCTCCCAGGAGCTGGAATTACAGGTGCCTGCCACGACATCAGGCTATTTTTAGAGGCAGGGTCTCACTCTCGCTCAGACTGGTCTCAAATGCCTGAGCTCAGACAATCCACCTACCTCGGCCTTCCAGAGAGCTGGGATTACAGATGTGAGCTATCCTACCTGGCCCAACTCATATATTATGAGGTCAGCATTACCCTCATACCAAACACAAAGGCGTTTCAAAAGGAGAAAATTACAGGATATTTTGAAGTGGTCATCCTATAGTATAATGTGATTAAACTAGAATATCTGACATAATAAATAATCTACAACAGTTTCTAGAATAGAATGTAATAATGGAGGTAGAAGAATGGATCCAACTAAGATGCTGAAAATGGAGATTTTTGATATTTACTTTATGTTTTATACTTTTCTCTGCATTACTTTAATTTTTATAATAAGCATGTACCATTTTTATAATAAGAATAAACCAGGCTCAGCTCCGGGTCTGTGGCTCAAGCGGCTAAAGCGCCAGTCACATACACCTGACCTGGCAGGTTCGAATCCAGCCTGGGCCTGCCAAACAACAATGACAGTTTCAAGTAGAAAATAGCTGGGCATTGTGGCCGGCGCCTGTAGTCCCAGCTACTTGAGAGGCGGAGGCAGAAGAATGGCTAAAGCCCAGGAGTTGGAGGTTGCTGTGAACTGTGATGCCACAGCACTCTACCCAGGGTGACAGCTTGAGGGTCTGTCTCAAAAAAAAAAAAAAAAAAGAATAAACCAGGCTTGATGCCCATAGCACAGTGATTATGGTGCCAGCCATGTGCACCGAGGCTGGCAGGTTCGAAACCACCCCAGGCCAGCTAAACAACGACAGCTACAACCAAAATTTATCTGGGTGTTGTGGCAGGCGCCTGTAGTCCCAGCTACTTGGGAGGCTGAGGCAAGAGAATCGCTTAAGCCCAAGAATTTGAGGTTGCTGTGAGCTATGGCGCCACAGCACTCCACCAACGGCAACATAGTGAGACTCTGTCTCAAAAAATAAAATAAAATAAAATATAAAATAAAATTCAGCCGGGCACCTCCTCATTACATTACAGTGTAAGAAAATTGTAGTTACATACACATTATAACCAAAGGTAATGTTCGCGGCACCCATAGATCAGTTGATAGGGTGCCGGCCACATGTACCAAGGCTGGTGGGTTCAAACCCAGACTGGGCTAGTTAAAACAACAATGACAACTGCAACAAAAAAATAGCTGGGCCCGACCTGTAGTCCCAGCTACTTGGGAAGCTAAGGCAAGAGAATTGCTTGAGCCCAAGAGTTTGAGGTTGCTGTGAGCTATGACACCACAACGCTCTACAAAGGGTGACATAGTGAGACTCTGTCTCAAAAAAAAAAGGTAATGCAAAACAAAAACAGTCTAAAACAAGTTCAAAGCACTTGTTATTACTTTTTTAGTCGGGAGGCACTTCCCAAAGAATATATTAAACCATTTCTTACTACTGCAAGCTTAAGCTAAATTTTTCTATACCCCTGGATTCCTGGAAAAAACAAATCTATTCCTGTCTGAGCTCTCTAGGTTCTGACTTCAACTTCAGGCTGCCCTACTGGTTGTTGTTTGCCTTGTTAGCTGAACAGGAACACTGCTGAGCTCTGCCCTAGCACTCCTCTGCTGCCTTTCTTCTGGCACTTCTTTTCTTTCTTCTTTTTTTTTGAGACAGAGCCTCAAGCTGGTGCCCTGGGTAGAGTGCCATGGCGTCCAGCTCACAGGCAACCTCCAACTCCTGGGCGTAAGCAATTCTCTTACGTCAGCCTCCCAAGTAGCTGGGACCACAGGCGCCTACCACAACGCCTGGCTATTTTTGGGCTGTAGTTGTCATTGTTGTTCGGCAGGCCTGGGCTGGATTCGAACCAACCAGGTGTAGTGTATGTGGCTGGTGCCTTAGCCACTTGAGCTACAGGTACTGAGCCCTTTCTTTCTTTCTTTCTTTTTTTTTTTAGAAACAGAGTCCCACTACGTTGCCCTTGGTAAAGTGTCACGGCATTACAGCTCACAGCAACCTCAAACTCCTGGACTCAGCCTCCCAAGAAGCTGGGACTACAGGCACCCACCACAATACCCGGCTACTTTTTTTTTGTTGCAGTTGTCACTGGAGTTTAGCTGGCCGGGGCCGGGTACAAACCCACCACCCTCAGTGCATGTGGCTGGCGTCCCAGTCACTGAGCTACGGGCACTGCCTGGTACTTGTTTCTTAAACACCCATCTCACACCTTGAATCCCAGTCTCCCAAGTCTGGCTCACCTGGCCTTTTTTCATGGCTAATCTCCAAACCATTTCATGTAAAATACCTCATACTTGGGTGGCACCTGAAATTCAATGAGTAGGGCGCCGGCCCCATATAAGGAGGGTGGCAGGTTCACACCCAGCCCCGGCCAGAACTGCAACAAAAAATAGCCGGGCGTTGTGGCAGGCACCTGTAGTTCCAGCTACTCGAAAGGCAGAGTCAAGAGAATCACCTAAGCCCAGGATTTGGAGGTTGCTGTGAGCTGTGTGACGCCCGGGCACTCTATCAAGGGCAATAAAGTGAGACTCTGTCTCTTAAAAAAAAAAAAAAACCTCATACTAGGCTCCCCCTCATCTCTTCTACCTCTAAACCAGAGTTGGAAAAATGGTGTGCTGAAGCAAAATCCAGCTCAGATGTGTGCTTAATTTTATTTAGTTCTAACATTAAAAAGTTCTATAGACTAGAATCACAATCTACTTAATGCACTGAACTGACTTGGTGCCTGTAGTACAGTGGTTAAGGAGCTAGCCACATACACCTAGGCTGGTGGGTTCGGACCCAGCCCAGGTCAGCTAAACAACGACAACTGCAACAAAAAAACAGCCGGGCATTGTGGCAGGAGCTTGTAGTCCCAGCTACTTGGGAGGGTGAGGCAAGATAATCGCGTAAGCCCAAGAGTTTGAAGTTGCTGTGAGCTGTAACGCCAAGCGGTACTTTACCGAGAGTGATATAGTGAGACTCTGTCTCAAAAAAAAAGAAAAAATTAATGCCACTGAACTGTACACCTAAAAGTGATTAAGAGGGTAAATTTTATATGTATTATCACAAAACTAATTTTTAAAATGTCTAAGATGAACTGGGTGTGGTAAGTCACATCTCTAATCCTAGCACTTTGGGAGGCTGAGGTAGGTCAATTGCCTGAGCTCAGGAATTTGAGACCAGCCTGAGCAAGAGAGAGACCCTGTCTCTACTAAAATTAGAAAAAGAAAAAAACAAAACAAAAAAAAAAACAGCTGGGCATTGTGGTGGGCACCTATAGTCCAAGCTACTTGGAAGACTGAGCGAGAGGATCTCTGAAACCCAAGAGTTTGAGGTTGCTGTGAACTATCACGATGCCACGATACTCTACCTAGGGCAACAGAGGAAGACTCTGTCTCAAGAAAAAAAAAAATGGCTAAGATGGCTCAGAGCCAGCCACTTACACCTGAGCTGGTGGGTTCCTATCCACCGGGCCCGACAAACAACGACAGCTGCAACCAAAAAATAGCTGGGTGTTGTGGCGGGCGCCTGTAGTCCCAGCTCCTTGGGAAGCTGAGGCAAGAGAATCACTTGAGCCCAGGAGCTGGAGGTTGCCGTGAGCTGTGATGCTACAGTGCTCTCTACCCAGGGCGACAGCTTGAGGCTCTATCTCAAAAAAAAAAAAAAAAAAAAAAAAAAGGCTAAGATGATGGTATGTATATATTTTTAACTTTTTTAAAATCAAAGATTTAAAGCTTTGGTTGAAAAAAATCAGATCTGGTATCACAAAACTTTTTTTTTTTTTTTTTTTTGAGACAGAGTCTCACTTTGTCACCCTTGGTAGAGTGCTGTGGCATCATAGCTCATAGCAACCTCAAACTCTTGGGCTCAAGCAATTCTCTTGCCTCAGCCTCTCACTCTGCTGCTCAAGCTAGTGTCACGCATCAGCCTAGGTCACAGCAACCTCAGACTCCTGGTTTCAAGTAATCCTTCTGCCTCAGCCTGAGAAACTGGGACTATAGGCACCTGCCACAATGCCCAGCTCATTTTTTTATTTTTAGCAAAGATGAGGTCTCGCTGTTGCTCAGGCTAGTCTTGAACTCCTCTGCTGAAGTGATCCTCCCCTCTTGGCCTCCCAGAGTGCTAGGATTACAGGAGTGAGCTATTGTGCCTAGCCTCTTTTTTCTTTCTTTTAAAATCTGTTTGGTTTCGGGCACCAGCCCCATATACCAGAGATGGTGGGTTCAAACCCCGGCCAAAAACTGCAAAAAAAAAAAAAAAAAATCTGTTTGGTTTCTTAAGGTATATGAGTTTGTGACTCCTGCTCTAAACCCAGAACATAACTGTTTTTTTTTTTTTTTTGGAGACAGATTCTTAAAGCTGTCACCTTCCATAGAGTGCTGTAGCGTCACAGCTCACAGCAACCTCCAACTCTTGGGTTTAAGCAATTCTCTTGCCTCAGCCTCTCAAGTAGCTGGGACTACAGGTGCCTGCCACAACACCCAGCTATTTTTTGCTGCAATTTTCTTTTTTGTAGGGCTTGCCTACAGCCTCCCGAGTAGCTGGGACTACATTTTCATTGCTGTTTTAGCTGGCTGGGGCTGGGTTTGAACCTGCCACCTTTGGTATATGGGGCCGGCATCCTACCCACTGAGCCACAGGTGCCACTCCAGAACATCACTTTTCACAGTACAGCCCTCCAATGTCAAGCTAAGGTCTTAAAGGGGCCAAAACATTCACCTCTCAGCAATTGATGACAAACCCTAGTGTGAATAAGACCATCCTTAAAAACTCTATGACAAACTTTGGCCCAGTCACACTCACTATGCCTTTCTCCTTTTCTCTACAGTCATCTAAATATTGCTTCTCCTCACTCATCCACAAAGGCTTCTCTATAAACTCTTATTCAGGAGTTCTTCCTTCTGTCACGTTCTATAACATTTAGCACCTGTGTTGTTAGTTATTTTATACCCCAGATGCTCAGTTATATTCCAAACACGTCATTCATTCAACAAATATAAAGCAGCTACTCTAAACCCAACTTTGTTCTATGTACCAGAGGTGTAGAGGTGTGGATCTATATAGTGGAGATGTAGAAAGACAAAGTCTCTACCATCAGGGAGCTTACCTTCCAGTGGGCACAGACACAAATATTTCAGATACTGATAAATATTTTGGGAGAAACATGAAACAGGGTAATGACACAAGGAGTGACCAGGTGGGGTAGGAGCTCCTTTATGAGCCAGTGAAAGCCTCTTTGAAGAGGTGTGTTGAGCAGAGACCTGAATGAGAAGAGGGAGCCAACCAAGAGAAGATGATGCAAAAGCATGCTCCAGTAAAAGGGAAAAGAGACCCAATTTCGGGAACAGAAATTGCCGATGCAAGACTGGGCTTGGTGGCTCATGCCTGTAATCCCAGCATTCTGGGAGTCCAAGGAGGGCAGACTGCCAATTCAGGAGTTCAAGACCAGCCTGAGCAAGAGAGCGACCCCGCCTCTAAAAACTAGTCAGGCGTTGTGGTGGGCACCTATAATCCCTACTACTCAGGAGGTTGAGGCAAGAGAATCATTTAACCCCAAGAGTTTGAGGTTGCTGCGAGGTATGACACCACAGCACTCTACTAAGGGCAACAAAGTGAGACTCTGTCTCAAAAAAAAAAAAAAAAAAAAAAGAAAAAGAAAAGAAAAGAAAAACTGATGATGTGGCTAAAGTATAAAAAATGAGGAAAGACAGTAGTATAGGGATGAAGTCAAAGCAGTAAAAAGGGGATTAGATGCTGTGGGTAATGCCTTGTGTGTCATCACCATTTGCATATTGAAAATGCCCACAGCATTTTGATTTCAGTCACCTTACTGATGATTACTGGATGACATCAATATTCCTTCCACTCCTTCAACAAACTCTTTAGTACTACCACCTGGTGCAGGGAACTGCTCACCCCTTTAATGAAGGTGGGTTTGTCCTTTATGCCAAAATTCCAGAGCAAGATATCTCCCCCTTTGGAACCGACAGCCAGAGTGCTAGGGTGAGTTGGGTGCCACACCAAGGATGTAGCCCTCCTGTCAAAGGGGGCAGCTTTTTGGAATATCCGGTAAGAATCCAGAGAGTGCAAAAAGGACTGCTGGAGACCCTGACAAAGAGAGAAAAGAATTAAATTGAATCAAAACCTTAAGTCCTTGATAAATTGTTAATCTCTTCATACAAGAGTCCTAGGGCTAAGTCCTCCCACCGAAGGGAAACTGACTGGCTGGCCTGTGCATAAAAATATTTGGAATGTACACAAAGTAATCTTGGAAAGCAAAGGGGCAGAGAACATTCCAGCTGGGACCTTTTCAACAAAAGACTTTTCTACCTGGCTAAGTGCCAAGTAGGCCAGTCACTGCAGTCTGACCACTCTGACAGCCTGCTAAACTAACCCATCATTTAATTTTGAAGCATTCAACAGTAAAAAGCCACATGCAATCCCTTAAACACTTGAACCACAAAACACCTTACCTGCTGTAGTGATGGCCATGCAGCTCTGCCCAACTTATACTGGTGGAGGGTCCTGACAATGCTGTGGCATGGTGGTGGGACCTGCAGGCTACCCGACTCCTCCCAAAGGCAGTCTGAGTCACTTCTTCTGCTATAACCTGCCAAGCAGAACAGACATATTTTCCTCTCTGATGTCAGGAAAAGTTCTTTCTGCTGAAATCTCAGAAAAGAAAGTTTTGTTGACTCATTTGGCAAAGCCAATCTGTTATCACTTCCTAAGGCCTTTCCATGGTCTGTTTAATCTCACCCAGCATAAGAAATAATGAGTAGCGATGTGGATGACATCAATATTCCTTCCTTCCCCTAAACAGTAATTCTTTACATGAAACTAAATATGATCTTGCAAGGTTCCTGAGAGCCAAGCCAAAGAAACATACAAGAATAAAGTACACTGCCATGCTTTTCCCAGTTTGGGAAAGCTCGATTAAAATCACATATAATGCACAATAGAAAGGCTTTAGGGCAGCACAGAAGTGACAGTTTAGGTAAAGAAGGGATAGGAATGTCTGGAATAGCTCTAAATTAACTAGGGTATTTCTGTAGGGTAAATCAGAATAGGAATAAACTCTGGATCAACAAACTCCATTTGAGGACCCAATCGCTACGAGTCCAAGCTCCTGACAACCAATTCTTTCTTCTTATGGATAAAAAACGCTTAATCAAAAAGACCCTGCTCAACTTGAGTTCCCTTACATTCCTTATATCCCCGGGTTCAAGCCCCACTAAACCTCAGAGAAAGAACTTTTGAAGGAAGGGAGGAAGGGCGGGCTCTCACGGGTGAAACCAAGGACATATACAACTAACAATGTTGACTATCTAAATTCAGCATCCACAGCGCCAGGAAAGGTAGAATTATTTTAAGCAGTCCTAAGTGTGTAACAATCCTGGTACCAACAAAGAATGTCAAAGTCCGTGTGTCAGTTGTTGTGGAGATCATCTGCTTCTTCCTGTCACCTGAGGGAGGGGGAGTCTAAGCCTAAACGAGCAGCCAGAGGCATCCGCCATCTGGGACTGCCTCAGCAAACTAGGAGCACCCGTCCCCCATTCCGGCCTCCAGCGTGAGCACCCTAAATGGCGGAAATATTAAAGCAGCAAGCGCAGCTGTACCGGAGCCCTTCACGCAGAGCTTCTTGGCCTCGGGCGCCAGCTCCCGGGGACTTCTGTTCCTCTTGTTCCTGAGGCGTAACACAATCTCGGAGGTCTTCTGGGTTTCTGGGCGTTTCCTAGGAGCCATCGCGTCCTCCGTGAGAAGAGGTACAATACCCTAGGCTGAGATCATGGAGGTAGGATAGAAAAGCCTCTGGGGAGAAATAAGGCGGAGACTAGGAAACCGCGAGGCCACAGGTAGTCCAACTAAGGCCAACTTCCCGCCAAACATGCCCAGGGCACGTTCAAACTAGCCTGAGCGTGGGCCCCACCTGTCTCGCAGAGGCCCCGCCCCTTCCCGGAAGGCGGGGCGCGCGGAGCGTTGGAAGCCCTGAGGGGCGGAGCCTTCGCTCCCTTGAGGGCGCAGCGAGAGGTGGAAGGGCGCTGCTCCAGCCTGGGTCCGCCGACCTGCCAGAAACAAAGATGGCGCCCAACTTGAAGCCTCTGCAAACGCTGGGCTGCCAGATTTTCCGGGCGGCAGCTAATGGGGAGCCAGATGCCAATCAAGGTCTTGGCTTCGCCTTAACTGCCTGCTAATTGGCGATGAAGCCCGCTCCGGCTTTGGGATTGGTTGGCGCGTACAGAGAGTATTTGGGGCGTGGCTACTTTGTAGAAAGTACCTTCTCTGCCTTGATTGTTAGACTTTTCCCGCGCGTCGCCTATGCAGCTGGAGCAAGTACCTACCACTACAATTCCTGCTTCTCTGTGGAGCATGGTTAGAACGCACTACTTTTAATTATTTATTATTATTATTTTTTTTTTTTTTTGAGACAGAGCCTCAAGCTGTCGCCCTGGGTAGAGTGCTGTAGCATCATAGCTCACAGCAACCTCAAACTCCTGGGCTCAAGCGATTCTCTGGCCTTAGCCTCCGGAGTAGCTGGGACTACGGGTGCCCACCACAACTCCTGGCTATTTTTAGAGACGGAGGTGGCTCTGGCTCAGGCTGGTCTAGAACTCCTGAGCTCAAGCAATCTACCCTCCTCAGCCTCCCAGAGTGCTAAGATTACAGGCGTGAGCCACCACGCCAGGCTGTAGGTGTGTTTTCAAAGTTGTGTTACAGAAGCAAGGTGCCAGCCCTGCCACCCACCCTTACTCAGACCAACCAACACTAGTTGCTTCTCATCAGGTTGCTGCTCAGTTTCAGGGAATACTAAAGTATAAGAAATGAATCCTATTTGTACCAGAATGTTTATTGCAGCCCAATTCATAATTGCTAAGTCATGGGAAAAGCCCAAGTGCCCATCGACCCATGAATGGATTAATAAATTGTGGTATATGTACACCATGGAATATTATGCAGCCTTAAAAAATGGAGATTTACCTCTTTCATGTTTACATAGATGGAGCTGGAACATATTCTTCTTAGCAAAGTATCTCAAGAATGGAAGAAAAAGTATCCAATGTACTCAGCCCTCATATGAAAGCTATAACCCAATTATATCCCAAGAATTTGGGGGAAAGGGATAGGGAAGGGAGGGGAGGGGAGAGGATAGGTAGAGGGAGAGTAATTGGTGGGACCACACTACAGTACATCTTACAAGGGTACATGTGAAATTTACTAAATGTAGAATATAGTCTCTTAACACAATAAGAAAATATCATGAAGGCTGTGTTAACCAGTTAGATGAAAATATTTCAAATTGTATATAAAACCAGCACATTGTACCCCACGATTGCATTAATGTACACAGCTACAAATGAATCCTGCCTCTAAAAGATTTAACCGACTGGAAATAGATGAAAGATACATGTGAAAAGTAAAATAATTCAAGATAGAACACAGTTGAGGAAAAACCAGTATGCCAACCAACTTTTTTAGATGCATTCAGAAAAGAAAATCCAATGGAAAACTGTATTTGGGAAAGCCTCACAGGTAGACAGGATTTTTTATAGCTCCACTTGAAAAAAGTAGGGTTTGGCTGAGGAATAAAAAAAAAGAGTATCCCAGGCAAGGAACAGTTTGGTAAAATTTAGGAATGAGGTTGGGTTATAAGAAAGAAAAATCATCTGGGCGCAATGGCTCATGCCTGCAATCCCAGCATTTGGGAGGCTGAGGCCAGTGGATTGCTTGAGCTCACAGGTTCAAGACCAGCCTGAGCCAGAGTGAGACCTCATGGCTAAAAATAGTTGGGCGTTGGCTCAGCACCTGTAGCTTAAGTGGCTAGGATACCAGCCATATACACCGGAGCTGGCAGGTTCGAATCCAGCCCGGGCCCGCCAAACAACAATGACAACTACAACCAAAAAATAGCCTGTGTTGTGACGGATGCCTGTAGTCCCAGCTACTTGGGAGGCTGAGACAAGAGAATCACTTCAGCCCAAGAGTTTGAGCTTGCTGTGAGTTATGACGCCACGCCATGGCACCAAGGATGACAAAGTGAGACTGTGTCTCAAAAAAAGAAAAAAAGAAAGAAAGAAAGAAAAATCAGCTCCTCACATTTGGTGGCTGGCCTAGTACTATCAGTAAGGCCTGGATATTATGTTTATTTTTTATTTATTTTTTTTTTGTAGAGACAGAGTCTAACTTTACCACCCTCGGTGGAGTGCCGTGAAGTCACAGGACCCACAGCAACCTCCAGCTCTTGGGCTTCTGCGATTCTTCTGCCTCAGCCTCCCGAGCAGCTGGGACTACAGGCGCACGCCCCAACGCCCGGCTGTTTTTTGGTTGCAGTTCGGCCGGGGTTGGGTTTGAACCCGCCATCCTCGGTATATGGGGCGGGCGCCCTACTCACTGAGCCACAGGCACCACCCTGGATATTATGTTTAGAGAAACAATTTCACAAACCATCAGATAAGGCTACTCTGTGACCATGACAGATCAAGACCAAACGAGAACACTCATGTCTAAACACAGGCAAAAATAAAAATATAAACCTTGGGCCAGACGTGGGGGCTCACACGTGTAATCCCAGCACTCTGGGAGGCTGAGACTGCTGGATTGCTTGAGTTTAGGAGTCTGAGACCAGCCTGAGCAAGAGTGAGACCCCATCTCTACTAAAAAAAGAAAACTAGCTGAGTGTTGTAATGGGTACCTGTAGTCCCAGCTGCTGGGGAAGCTAAGGCAAGAGGATCTCCTGAGCCCAAGAGTTTGAGGTTGTTGTGAGCTATTATGATGGTATGGCACTCTACCCAGAGCAACAGAGTGAGACTCTATCTCAAAAAATAAAAAACGAGGCTTGGCACCCATACTCAGTGAGTAGGGTGCTGGCCACATACACCAAAGCTGGGGTTTGAGCCCAGCCCTGGTCTTGTAAACAACAATGACAACTGCAACCAAAAAATAGCTGGGCTTTGTGGCAGGTGCCTGTAGTCCCAGCTACTTGGGAGGCTGAGGCAAGAGAATCACTTAAGTCCTGGAGTTTGAGGTTGCTGTGAGTTATGACACTACCGCAACTCTACCGAGGGTAACATACTGAGACTCCTTCTCAAAAAAAAAACAACAACAGGGTGGCACCTGTGGCTCAAAGGAATAGGGCGCCGGCCCCATATACCTGAGGTGGTGGGTTCAAACCCAGCCCCAGCCCAAAAAAAAGAAACTGCCAAAAAAAAAACCCCAACAATATGGGCAGTGCCT
Organism: Loris lydekkerianus; assembly: GCA_963574355.1. NCBI lineage: Eukaryota > Metazoa > Chordata > Mammalia > Primates > Lorisidae > Loris > Loris lydekkerianus. Next base: position 9,474 of record CAUYPK010035174.1, on the reverse strand, counting down.
GTGGCTCAAAGGGGTAGGACGCTGGCCCCATATGCCAGAGGTGGCTGGTTCAAACCCAGCCCCAGCCAAAAACTGCAAACCCCCCCAAAAAAAACATCATCATCATAATAATAAATTAAATTAAAAAACGAGACAAAACCAAAAATTAGAAAAACTAGCGGGGCATCATGGCAAATGCCTGTATTCCCAGCTACTTGAGAGGCTGAGGCTAGAGGATTGCTTGAACCCAAGCGATTGAGGCTGCTGTGAGCTATGATGATACCACAGCACTCTGCCCAGGGTGACAGAATGAGACTCAGAAAAATAAAAAATTATATATATATATATATATATATGTGTGTGTGTGTGTGTGTGTGTGGTGTGTAAACCTTGTCCAAACCACAAAAATGATAAAGTATCTCCCTATTTTGGCCAATATTAATAACTGCAGCTGCTTTGCCAATCACAATTTTAGCTTTGCTTCATTCCTCTCACTTTTGTAATTCGAGAGGCTGAAACAGAAGGATTACTTAAGGCCAGGAGTTGGAGACCAGCCCAGTCAATATAGACCTGTTGCTACAAAATTTTTTTTTTAATTAGACAGACATGGTGATATGTGCCTGTTGTCCCAGCTACTTGGGAGGCTGAAGCAGAAAGATCTCTTGAGCCCAGTGGTTCAAGGCTGCAGTGAGCTATAATTGTTCCACTGTACTCCAGCCTGGGTGACAAAGAGAGACCCTGTTTCTAAAAAACAAAAAAATACTGTAAGAGAGGAAAAGAACTTCCTTCTACTCTGTCTTTTTTTTTTTTTTTTTTGAGACAGAGTCTCCCTTTGTCACCCTGGGTAGAGTGCTGTGGCATCACAGCTCACAGCAACCTCAAACTTTTGGGCTTAAGTGATTCTCCTGTGCTCACCACAATGCCCAACTATTTTTTTTTGTTGTTGTTGTTGCATTTGTCATTATTGTTTAGCAGGCCCAGGCCGGGCTTGAACCTTCCAGCCTTGGTGAATGTGGCCGGTGCCCTACTCATTGAGCTACGAGCGCCGAGCCTTCCTTTTCTCTTAATTTCTGTAGCTTGAATTAAGAATTAAAATGATGGAAGACAGCGGCACCTGTGGCTCAGTGGGTAGGGTGCCAGCCCCATATACCAAGGGTGGCAGGTTCAAACCCAGCCCCAGCCAAAACTGTAACAAAAAAATAGCTAGGCATTGTGGCAGGTGTCTGTGGTCCCATCTACTTGGGAAACTGAAGGAGGAGAATTGACTAAGCCCAGGACCTGGAGGTTGCTGAGAGCTGTGTGACACCATGGCACTCTACTGAGGGCGATAAAGTGAGACTCTGTCTTTACAAAAAAATAAATAAATAAAATGATGGAAGACAAATTTACAAGAAAAAGCATACACATTTTATTTATTTAGTGAGGCCCCCATCTCTGAAGCAAAAAAAAAAAGTAACAGGGAGCAGGGGGATGAGGTTGACTGGCAGACAAAAGAATTCAAATTTCATTCATTCTACCATGTATCCAAAACCTACTCAGCCTAGCACTATTGCAGTTAAATGGAATGCTGAAGTGAATGATGCTGTTTGCATGGTGAAGTGTGTCTTCTAAGAGTGAGAGACAAGTAAACCTACAACTATAATAGAAGGTGATGGGCCTAGTGAGAGAAGCGTGGGGGGGGGCAGAAATGGGCACAGAAAAGGTACACTTTTAGTCAGCGTGGAGTAGAATAAGAAAGAGGCAGTGTTAAGGAAGTGTTGCCCCAAAAAAGTGATACTTAAGCTGAATCCTGAGAGACAGAACTAGGTAGAGAGGGCATTCTTGGCAGAGAGGGCAGGACATGCAAGCGCAGGGAGGCAACAGTTAGCTATAATGGATTCCAGAGCAAGGGACATGTCCTGCTTAATGCCAGGTTTTCCCAGAATCCATTTTTAGGACTGGGAAAATTTTCCATGGTGGAAAGACAGAACCACATGTGAGCAGTGGAAACCTGCCTTGCATGAGCCAATAAAGCACTTTGTTTCAAGTTGTGCTTTGAGGCACCTTTACCCCAGGTTTTGCCTTGGCTGCCTTTGCGTGGCCACAGAACTTACTGCCTCAGGGCTTGAAATCATCCGTTCCCATCTGATGAGCCACCAGGTGCAGGATGGACAAAAGCATTTAATACATATTTTTTTGTTGCTGCTGTTCTGACAATGAGGTGAATGGTGCCACAAAGAGGCTGGTTTCCACCACTTGCACTGCTCATGAAACCCTGTTTATAGATGTTTTCCCCTGTTTGATACTACTTTTGACATAGGCATCACAAGGCAACTCATTCAAAATCTGCTGGTGATAGCAAATCAAGGTCTCGTGTTCACACTGGAAGCTGGGCAGACCATGAGCATGACCCTAAATAATGCCAGTTTCTTTGATCTGTAAAACAATATGTGGCTTTATTGAAGTGTTTTCTAGAACAGATTATACTCACTTATAGCACAATGGAATATTTAGGCTATGTGATCTTGGGTTCAACATGTCACTTTTCTAAGCTTTAGTTTCCTCATCATAAAATGAAAGAGGAAAGACTAGGTGGTCCCATAGATTCTTCCAGTTTTATAATTCCTGATTTTGTGACTTGCTGTCAAAGCAGCAGAGGCCAGGCAGGCACAATGGGTCATGCCTGTAAAACCAGCCTCTGGGAGGCCAAGGCCAGTGTATTGCCTGAGCTCACAGGTTCCAGACCTGCCTGAGCCAGAGTGAAACCTCATCTCTAAACATAGCCTGGTGTTGTGGCAGGTGCCTGTAGTCCCTGCTACTTGGGAGGCTGAGGCAAGAGAATCGCTTAAGACCAGGAGTTTGAGGTGGCTGTGAGTTATGACGCCATGGCACTCTATGAAGGGTGACCAAAAAAAAGAGAGAGAGAGAAGAGGCCTTCCACTCACTCTTCTGATGCCAAAAGTCTCTTCTAAGGACTGGAGTTCCAAGTGTAGAAGTAAAAACGATTCTCTCTGTATTATAGCCAAGCCAGTTACCTATGGGTGGATTAGTCACATGTCAGTGGGGCTGGGAATGGGCAATATAAACACCCAAATATGAATAAATCATCTGAGCTCAGGAGTTCAAGACCAGCCTGAGCAAGAACGAGAGCCCCCATTTCTACTGAAAATAAAAAAAAATAGCCAGGTGTTGTGGCAAGTGCCTGTAGTCCAGCTACCTGAGAGGCAAGAGGATTGCTTGAGCCCAGTGACAGAGTGGGACTATCTCAAAAAAAAAAAAAAAAAAAAAAAAGGCAGCAAAAACCAGCTGTCAACTCCAGTCTCCCTATGGGAAATTTCCATCTACTAGGAAGCATTTTCCTGGTGCAGGCTGGTACATGACTCTGATTCTGTTCAAGTTGTCTATGGATCCAAATGCCTTGCTGAGTCTGCAAAACCATCCATAATCCACACAGATGATGCATGTGGGCTTCCCACATACGGTTGGCTGCCTCCAGTGGTTGGGAAACGACAGCCTCAAGGATTCTGCAGAGCTTGCAAAGGAACTGAAGTTTAAATTCTGCCAATGGGGGGCGCCTGTGCCTCAAGGAATAGGGCGCCGGCCCCATATACCAGAAGGGGTGGGTTGGCCAAAAAAAAAATTCTGCCTAAATGATTGGATGCAGACTGAATACAAGCATCTCCAGGCCTTTTTACTTAACATCTCTAGTGTATATACTTAAATGCCCAAATATGAATAAATTCACAATAATGCTAAATTAAACGAAAGCAGGACTCCCACACTCTGGGAGCTTTGGAAGTGTCAGACAGCTATGTAAATTTCTAAAAAAGAAACTCAAGTCCCACCTTCTATCTTTACTCTGGGGGTGATAAGACACCATCCACACCCTGTCATGAAATACCACAGGTACAGGATGCCAGGGAACTTCTCTAGGCAGCCAGATTTGCACAGCAACTGCAAGAGTGCTGAAATAATATACGTGGATGTACTTTGCAAACTATGACATGTTCTACAAATAGAAGTTGTTATATAATCTCCTGGCAGTGTGTTATTTACTGATAAGTTCTGATAAAGGTGGTGAAGAAGCTTTCTGCTGTTCTCAAGAGTCCTTACCAGTTAGCTAGTTATGATAGAAAGAGTGAGGGATCAGGGAATCAGACACCAGGGGTTTGATTTCTGGCAGGGCTTTCTACTCACTCTTCTGATGCCAAAAGTCTCTTCTAAGGGCTGCAGGCGCAAATGCAGAAATAAAAATGATCCTGTCTGTGTTGCAGCCAAGCCAGTTCCCTATGGGGGGATGAGTCACATTTCAGTGGGGCTGGGAGAACTGCATTGGCATTCCTTTACGGTCCCTTCTTCCCACTCCCCTTCCACTGCCCTGCCTTGGCTCCTGTCCCTACTATGACATTAGAACTCAAGGAGTATATGACAAAAGTCTCACTCAAGAACCCCAGCTAAGTTTCTCTGTGTGGAGGAAGGTTGCAAGCTGCCCGGTTAGCTGTGATTCTTTCTTATGGGTGAAGACAGTGTCTTGGGACAAATCCACACAATCCACCCCTATGCTCTAACTCTGAGTGGGTACTTTTCAGACATTTATTGTATATTCCTCTTCATACTTGACTGACCCTGTGTTATAAGGCTCCAGAATCTGAGAGTTTTGTCATAATTATAGGCAGTCTAGAAAGCCAAGCTAAGCCAGATTTGTATTGGCCGTAGCATTTAAGCTGCTAATTCGCTCTGCAAAGAGACATAGTTATGAAACTGGATAAAGAAAAACTAGGAAAGGCTGCTTGCTTTTTTTTTTTTTTTTTTGAGACAGAGCCTCAAGCTGTCGCCCTGGGTAGAGTAATGTGATATCACAGCTCACAGCAACCTCCAACTCCTGGGCTCAAGCGATTCTCCTGTCTCAGCCTCCCAAGTAGCTGGGACTATAGGCGCCCACAACGCCCAGCTATTTTTTGGTTGCAGCCGTCAGGCTGGATTCGAACTGGCCAGCTCATGTGTATGTGGCTGCCACCTTAGCCACTTGAGCCACAGGCGCCGAACCAGCTGCTTGCTTTTTAAGCTCAGGAAGCATTTTTTTTTTTTAGAGACAGAGTCTCACTTTGTCGCCCTCGGTAGAGTGCCATAACGTCACAGCTCACGGCAACCTCCAGCTCTTGGGAAGAAGTTTTTTTATGAGATTATCACAGCTAACTTCTATGGCCTTCTGTAGCTCCTCTAACTGGGTTGACTGGTGGTCCCTAAAAAGATATATTCACATCTGAATCCCCAGAGCCGTTGTTATCCTATATCCTGAAAAACGTCTTTGCAGACGTAATTAAAGATTTTAAAATGAGGCAGTCGGCTCAATGCCTATGGTTCAAGTGCCTAAGGCGCCAGCCACATACACCTGAGCTGGCGGGTTCGAATCCACCTTGGGCCCGCCAAACAACAATGACGGCTGCAACCAAAAAATAGCCGGGTGTTGTGGCGTGTGCCTGTAGTCCTGGCTACTTGGGAGGCAGAGGCAGGAGAATTGCTTGAGCCCAGGAGTTGGAGGTTGCTGTGAGCTGGGATGCCATGACACTCTACCTAGGGCAATAGCTTGAGGCTCTGTTTAGATAAATTAATTAATTAAATTAAAAAGAATTAAATGAGGCGGTCATCGTGGATTATCTAGGTAGAACCTAAATCCAATGGCAAGTGTTCTTATAAGACTGAGGCAAAGGGAGATGAGACAGAGACACAGAGACACGCCCAGAGGAGAAGTGTCTGTGAAGGTGGAGGCTGATAAGGCCAAGGGACACCAAAGACGACCAAGTTGCCAGCAGCCAGGAGAGAGGCAAAGAAAGATTCTCACCCAGGGCCTGGGGAACAAGTGCGGTCCCCCAACACTTTGATTTTGGATTTCTGGGGTCCAGAGCTGTGACAGAAGGCATTTCTGTTGTTTTAAGGCACTCATTTGCAGTAATTGGTTACAGCACCCCAGGACACTAATATGCCCAGTCTCTGTCATTACTGCTCAGCATGACCAAGTGGGAAAGTTGTTCACCAGCACTAAACAGCCCTTACTTCCCCACTTCCTAGCTGTATCCTTTGCAAATCTTAACACCTTTCTCTCTCTCTGCTTTTCAGTTTCCTCCTTTGCAAAACAGGAAGAATAAATCCTGCTCCACCAGCTGTGGTGACAAAGTGCTGAGCAGAATGCCTGGAATGTGACAGACAAAATATGCCTGAGTTCCCACACTCCCCCTTCACTACCTGGCTCTAACCTCACCTCAGGCACAGAGCTCCAATTCCAAGGTGAAGGGTCATGGTTCCTACATCTCTTCCTGGGTCATGGGCTAATTGGTGATGTCCAGAGGAGTATGTGGCCCTGCCTTCTTGACGAATCCACTTAGACATCTCATCAGGGTCCAAAAGTGAATGCTTGGTCTTCTCTTCTCCTGCCTCTTCCCCATTCCCCCCATCTCAATAAATTTATTTTCCTTTTTTTTGGAAATGGAGTGTCACTCTGGTGCCCTGGGCAAAGTGTTATGGTCACAGCAACCTCAAACTTCTGGTGCCAGCCACAGTACCCAGCTAATTTTTCTATTTTAGTATAAATGGGGTTGAACTCTTGCTCAAGCTCATCTCAAACTCCTGAGCTCAAGCAATCCACCTGTCTCAGCCTCACAAAGTGCTAGGATTACAGGTGTGAGACACCCAGCCTGGCTTCCAATGATCTTTTGGGTCTTTTTGCATAGAGACTTAAACTTCCCCAGGAGTCTTCTCTGCCCCTCCTCCAATGGAAGTCATATTCCCATTATTCCCTTATAGCACCATATTTTTTTTTTTTTGAGACAGTCTCACTATGTCACCCTCAGTAGAGTGCTGTGTAGTCAGAGCTCACAGCAACCTCCAACTCTTGGGCTTAAACAATTTTCTTGCTTCAGCCTCCCAAGTAGCTGGGACTACAGGTACCTGCCAAAACGCCCAGCTATTTTTTTATTGTAGTTGTTATTATTGTTTAGCAGGCCCAGGCCAGGTTCAAACCCGCCAGCCCAGGGTACACATCGGCACTCTAACCACTGAGCTATGGGCACCGAGCCCACATCACCATTTCTAATTGTATATTCAGACCTTTATTCGATTCTAGTGGAAAACTCTATGAAATCAGGGATCTTGCCTACTTCCTTTGAATTGAGCATGGTAGGTGGCGCCTGTGGCTCAAAGGAGTAGGGCACTGGCCCCATGCACAGGAGGTGGCAGGTTCAAACCCTGCCCCGGCCAAAAACAGCCAAAAAAAAAAAAAAAAAAAAAAGAAAGAAAAAAAGAATTGAGCATGGTATCTGACACACAGAGGATGTCCCCTGAAAGCTGCTAACTTAATGGATCATTTACTAAAACAATAGAACTCCTTCACCAGTCAAGAGACCCCAATGGGACTTTGGGGAAGGGCCCAGACTTCCCAGCCCGCAGAGCTGAAACCTGGACTACACAATGGGAACTCCTAAGGTTCCTTCTGCCAACTCTGTAATGCCTTCCAAAGAATCTGCCTGGGGCAGATTCCAGACCCTGGAGCAGCTTCTCTACAAGCTATACTCTGAGAACCTGCTATGCATTTTTACCTTCTGCATCTCTCTGCCCTTCTTGCCTTCCTAACCCAGAAACAGCCTCCCACTGTGGTTAACTCCTCTCAATAACTCAGCCTAGTTTTTACACCTGGGGCTGCCTGAGGTCGCAAAAACATAGCTGTTAAATGAAAGCACTTTATCAGCTGCCTGTCAGGAATGCTGGGGCACTGTTCCAAGGCCACAGAAGGTAGCTCACGTGGCAACCTTCACAGGGACAGCCCTGCTTACTGTATTTTGCTTGCTTTAACCTACCCTCCATCAGCGACAAAGGGAGGCTTGCGGCTTAAGCCAGAGGCACTGAGCCTTAAATTAATAATTAAATAGCTGTATTGGACCATGCAGGTATGGAATAGCTAAAATAATGAGTTCTGTCTCAAAAAAGAAAAAAGAGAGTAAATCCAAATTAGGTTCTCCTATTCATATAGACAGAGTCTTACTTTGTTGCCTTTGGTAGAGTGCTGTAATGTCACAGCTCACAGCAACCTCCAGCTCTTGGGCTTAGGTGATTCTCTTGCCTCAGCCTCCCGAATAGCTGGGACTACAGGCATCCAGCACAATGCCCAGCTATTTTTTTTTTTTTTTTCTTTTGCAGTTTGGCTGGGGCTGGGATTGACCCACCACCGTCAGTATATGGGGCCAGTGCCCTACCCACTGAGCCACAGGCACTGCCCTCCTATTTATACTTTTCACTGCCTGTAAGATAAAGTAAGCTTGGCACCTGTAGCTCAGTGAGTAGAGCACCAGCCACATACACTGAAGCTGGAGGGTTCAAGCGGCTAGGGTCTACCAAAAAAATAGCGGGGCGTTGTGGCAGGCACCTGTAGTCCCAGCTACTTGGGAGGCTGAGGCAAGAGAATCACTTAAGCCCAAGAGTTTGAGGTTGCTGTGAGCTGTGATGCCATAGCATTCTACCCAACATAGACTCTGTCTCAAAAAAAAAAAAAAAAAAAAAAAAAAGCAAAGAAAAGGGTGATGCCTGTGGCTCTGTGAGTAGAGTGCCGGCCACATATACCAAGGGTGGTGGGTTCAAACTCGGCCCCGGCCAAACTGCAACAACAACAACAAAATAGTAGTGCGTTGTGGTGGGAGCCTGTAGTCCCAGCTACTAGGGAGGCTGAGGCAAGAGAATCACTTAAGCCCAAGAGCTGGAGGTTGCTGTGAGTTGTGACACTACAGCACTCTTCTGAGGGTGACAAAGTGAGACTCTATCTCTTAAAAAAAAAAAAAAATAAATAAAACCCAAATTCTTTAGCCTAGTTTGCAAATCTTCACCATCTAATCATCTAATCCCAGCCCATCTTCCGTCTGCCTCTGCCACATCATGAACTCATTATTTTAGCTATTCCATACCTGCCTGGTCCAAAACAGCTATTTAATTATTAATTTAAGGCTCAGTGCCTCTGGCTTAAGCCACAAGGGACCAGCCACATACACCTGAGCTGACAGGTTCCAATCCAGCCCGGGCCTGCCAAACAACAATGATGGCTGCAACCAAAAATTAGCTGGGCATTGTGGCGGGCGCCTGTAGTCCCCAGCTACTTGGGAGGCCGAGGCAGGAGAATTGCTTGAGCCCAGGAGTTGGAGATTGCTGTGAGCTGTGATGCCACAGCACTCTACCCAGGGTAGAGGCTTGAGGCTCTGTCTTAAAAAAAAAAAAATATATATATATATATATATATATATATATATATTAATTTAAAAATCTTAAAATTAAAATGAAAATCTACTTATTCAACCGCAGTAGCCATGTTGCTAGTGCTCAACAGGCTCATGTGACTAGCAACTATCTTACTGGGCAGCTCATTTACAGATCATTTCTACCACAGCAGAAAATTCCATTGGATGGCACTTGTTTTTTTTTTTTTTTAGACAGAGTCTGAATCTGTCACCCTGGGTAGAGTGGCATGGTGTCACAGCT